>KQ479163.1:70094-130482 GCA_000331835.2 Trichoderma hamatum GD12
ATTTTTTTTTTTTTTTTTTTTTATTTGTTACACACGGATTTTGCGAGAGAAGCTTCCCCCCCTTTTATATATACATATACCAATTCTGTTGTTTTCTTATTCGTTTCTTGTTACGTTGTCAATCACGGACGCAAGAGTAGGAGATACCACGAGCGCTTTTTCATTGTGCTTTACTCCCTTTCCATTCTTCTTTCCTTTTCTCTGTCTCTAGTTTTATGATGAAAGCGTGTAGTGCACTTGTCTTGTGCGTAATAAGGCTGCCTTTTCAAGAACGCATACGATATAATAGCCTGTATAGTATCCACCGGTATTCGATTATTTCATAGCAAGATAACTCCACCATTACGTACGCTCTGACGGTCATCTCACCCTTTCTCCTAAATATGAATAATAATCGTCGTCGTCGATCGTCTACGCCATTCCCGACATGGCGCCATGTTCATTATCTATTTGAAAGTTTTAAGTATGCGTCTATAAATGAAGAGAGCATGCAAATTCTCATCGGGATACCGCCATCGCATTTCGTCCAGACCTCCCTTCAAATTGCAACTGGGCAAATTTATGATGCAACGTGTCTCTCATCACGCCTCCATCATCAACATAATTAGCTAGATCCATCGCCCTGAGCGCCCAACAATGGCATGGGCCTCCTTCTCCTCCGACGTAGTATTCAATACCGTGGTTAAAGGTCGTGGCGACAAGCCACTCTACCTCTATAGATGGCAGTTGATTTCCCACCTATAATAGAAATTAGTGGAGGCTATACTACTAGAGACGCCTCCTCGAAGATAGATGATTACCTCTTTTGCCTCACGAGCGATTTGTAAAGCCTGATCAACAAGCTGGAGAGCCAAAGTATCGTCCGCCCCCAGAATCACTTGAAACATGCAACGAATGTATTTCATAAGCTTCTGATAGTCGAATTTTTCCAACTCAAAAATCTCGTTGATTATCAGCCGCATTGTCGAAAACATGACTATCGGTTTATGGAGTTAGTTTTCTTTTCTACAAGGTCACATAGGCAGCCTTATGCAGGCTCTGACCTTTTCCTGGAGCCATGCTTCTCAGTATGCAGTCTCCCATTGCTTTGTAAGTGACTTCATCTTGACATATCTTTGCTTTTCGAACGATTTCGTTTAAGCCGTCCCAGTTCTTCAGCGCAGTGGCTGCCTCAAAGTCAAACACAAGCAACGTTGACAACTTGGCCATTGAATCGATAATAACGCTTTCATCTTGGCTCGTATTACGTTTAGCCTCTAATATAGCATCAAATTCCCTGATGTGCCGACTGGCTTCAAGGTAGTATTGCAATTGCTCATCTACCTTGTCCTCTGTCCGAGCTAGCGATATCAACGCCGATGAGACAACAAAGTGACAACGCATAGCCATTACTGCTATCTCATTGTCGTCAGATGCAGGTAAGTCCTCGGGATAGAGGTATGAAAACGCAAGGCAAGCTTCAAAAATCCGGATGGTATAAGGAACCTCCCAAGTTTCGCACTTTAAAACACCTAAATTGTATGCATTTTTTCGAAACCAATGTAACTCAAATACAGTAAATACTTTGTTATCGCCGTCTTGAGGATTTTGCTTGGCGCATTCAGCAGCTATATTCGTAGAATTAGCAAACGCTTCACATGGTATATTTAGACAATTACCTTTCTCGAATAAAGAGCATAAATCGTGGGCATATACCGTGTTCTGAGGATGAACTTCCCTCGTATTGCCCTCTTCTTCAATTAACTGAATGAGGCGTATTGAGCACCTTAATATTGATGGCAAATTGCTCGGCGTTGCTTCATCGCCTTTCCAACTTCTGATGAGGGCTTGAAGTGCCGCCAGGGCGCATTGTCTATCTCCTGCTTGCTGCGCCTCCCGGATACATGCATATAATATGTCCCGACCTTGTGAGCAATCGGAGAGTTTGCTGAGATATTCGATGCTCTCGCAGCCAAGCTCATGATCCTGGTCAATGAGGGATACTTTGAATGTGAGGTATCTCGTAAGAATATGGTTCCTAACATTCTCAGACATGGAACGAAAAACTTGTCGAGCTTTTTCTGTGTCTTTGAGATCCAGAGCACATGTGATGAGTTTTCTGCTAAATTTGCCCTGGTTGGCTTCGCCACTATTCATGAATATTGTGTGTAAGGCGATCGAGCACCAAGCCTCAACAATTTCAAAGAGATTGTCAAGGACTAGGGACTCTATTTTATTCCATATGATCTTCTATCCAATTAGCACAAATAATGGACTATATACGAGTATTGTAGGTTTCAACTCACAGAGTGCGCTGCACCAGCGATGTCAGACTCCAGGGGCTCAGCAAGGCCATCATGAACCTTGTCCAGCAGATTGTGAAGCTCTGCTAAGGCCATAGTGGAATCGGTATCGTCAACTGCACTCATCCAAATCCTTCGCACAATAGCTTTGCCCACCCATTCCCAATTCTTTGATGAAATGACGTGCCGCAGTAAAAGCTCATCTAATAGGCCGCGTGCCAGGCGAGGGTTCCTTTCTCTCAGATTCTTTATATGATACAAGAGAAAGGCGAAAGATGCATCAGAATAATCGAACGATCGAACCATACGATGAAGTATACTAGAGTAGGCTTCAACATCAAAGGTTTCTCCTGGTGCTTTCTGAAGAAGCTCAAGGCGCCAGTGTAGTACTAATGGCTTGTCTCCAAGCTCAGATTCGATACATTCAATCAATCTATTGGCTTCTTGAACACAATCCTGTGAACCGATATCAAGGAGCCCACGGACAAGTCCTTGAAATATTGCCAATCGCAATTCTACCCCTTGGGCTGAGAGTTGGTCCGGCGCTTGGCGACTTATAATATCATACGCGCGCTTAAACCACTTCACAGCCATACCATGGTCTCCTTTTGAGGCAAGGTCGTATCCAATGTCCTGAAACGTATGAGCTATGATTTCTGCAGACCTAGCATCAAGCGCTGGCTGAAGAAGGTCAATTTTCCCAAACATGTGCTCCGCAACGTCAAGCCTATCTTCTTTCCAAGACTCTCCAACTTGTCAGAGAGGCCTACCAAATGTATAATACGGGTCAAATACATACCATAGCTGTCCTCATTGCCAAATATTTTGCGTCAAGTTTTGTCCATTCATTCCGTCCAATAGAATCCGAAGAGTCGAGAGGAATTACCCTCAGGCGTTCCATCAGCTCTGCAGCTTTTTGTAGCGCTAACCTGGCTAAATCCAAATGTGATTCTGTTATACAACTCTTGCCCAGTGACAAGGCCAGATTCGTAAGATAGACGACCTCAGATTTGTGGCCTTTCTTGGCTCTGCCTGCACTTAGGCCCAGTTCCAGCAAAATGAAGGCAAAAGACCGAGCCTTGACAATCAGCTTGTTGCTCTCCGTTGGTTTAGCCGCATCTCCCCCTCTTCTTAATCTTACGCAAAGATTCCACAGATTGCCTCCTTGTCGTTCGGCTTCTTTGGCCAAATCTAAAGGCAAAGGGCCGCTTGAGCCTGGCTGAGTTGCACTGTGAATCTGCTGAATATGATGATTCGTGTCTGCAATGAGCACTTCGATATTTCCGATGTCGAGGGGATCAGAGAGCTTGGATTGAAGAGCGGTGGCAAAATCTGTGCACACAATTCCATTAGATAATATAACACCTATCTTGATGGAGGCTATAACATTGAAATAATTACCGATGAAAGAGCGGACTTTTCTTATCCTTGCGGCGGAGGCAATATCTTCAGGAGGCATGTTGGTGATGAGAAATGACAGTACAGTTCCTAGTAGAAGGCAAGATTCGCGCGTTCAAAAGACTTGATTACATAGAGGTGGGAAAAGATGAAGGTCGGAGAAAGAGAAGGGAGAAGAGGGAAAGCCAAGGCACTGAAAAATGGCCTCACATGAGAAGTCAGCAGCACCGCACCTTCCTCATCACATTTGACTCACGGGCACCTACTCCGGCATGCAGGCACTTCCATCCAAGTGCCCCTTCACCAGATTCTCAGCACGTGTTTATTCTGCAGGTAGTAGCAGCAATTAAATTACGACTGTAATGTTCAAATAGGTTATGTACCTGAAGTCTCTAGCGAACCCAAAACGAAAGCCCCTCTTTTCATCAGCATCAGCACCATCAACAGCTCTCAGAATAATTCTCTTCAACAAGCTTCAGGGAATCTAAACAGCCCATAAAGCAACATTGAAATAAGTTGATAAAAGAAGAAGAGAAGAAAAGCAAAACGGATAAAACAATATCAAAAATTTTGCGCCATCAGTCATGCCCAAGAATCCATGGCTTTAAAATAAAAAGCTCCCTTTTTTTTCTCCAACCTCTGCTGGTTATATAAACCGGTCCATACCGTGTCCGATAAGTCGCCCTTTTTTCGTCCGAGCATAATACAGCCTAATAGTAGCAAAGAAAGTGATTCATTAATCAGAAGGTATAACATTTCATGATACAGGAGGATCGTGTGGCAAGAAATTGCCAACAATCAGCGCGGGCCTATCAAGTTTTTGTCAGCTTCTTGCTCGATGCTTGTCCTGCGGTTTTTCTAGATGACTCACAGTTTATGTTCATCACGGCGTATCGTAAAAGAAAAACAACACTTGATGATAGGGTGATCTGACGAATCACTAGGGTTCTTGAGTGAGCACGCCGTCAACAACGTATCGTGCGCCGGATCAAACGCAATGGTGCCAAACTCCTCCCAATATCGTACCATAGACTCTTCGGTGAGGATCTCATGCAGCGCAATCTTGCCCTACGCGATCTTGTCAGCATTTGCAGCCAAAGGAAAGTTTTGTCAGGGTATAAAGGGGATGCACTAACATCTCGCAGCTGATCCACTGGCACGTTAATCAGTTCCGCCATCTCTTTATTCCCTCGGAAGATTTCTCCTGTCCGCCTCCAGCAGCACGCCGGTACGGCCATACTCGCAAAGACCCGGTCGTAGTCCATCAACTGTTTCTCAAACCACATCTCCACGTACACGAGCTGCATATCTGTCAAGCCCTGCGCCTTTTCTCTAAACTTAGGCCGGAACTGGTTGATCGTCCGCAAGATCTTCTGTTTTGAAGACGGCGCAATATGCCCGTCCAAATATTTGCCCAGTCGTGCATACCCGTTAATATAGTTAAAAGGCTTGAGCAAGCCGGCATCGTACTTGGCCTTGAGCACGCGGGACATGCGCTCTTCTGGGTTATCGTTTCCAGAAGGGTCGGCAGCCTGGAGGTAGTATTCTCTTGTCTTGTCTTTTTCAGACCTTGTCGTGGTTTTACTATCGAGATTTGGAGGAGGTAGCATGGACCCTCGCATATGCTGCCCCTGCAGGGAGCCGCCTGCTGCTAAATCATTGTTATTATTGAAGCCGCCAAGCATCTCTGACGCCCCTCCTGGCCGATTGAAAGCTGCACTATTCTGAGCTTCATTAGAGGCAAGATTGCTCTCGTCAATGAGGCTACTATGCAGAAAGTCGTTGAGTAAATTAAACTCATGAGTGACCTCGGGTCCAATCATGTAGTTAGGATTATAGGTATTCATATCATGGAAATTTTGCGCCGTAAGCCAAGCATCCGAGAAGCCCGCAACTGCATCGCTATTAGCTACCCAAAACATCATACTCGTGGCGAAGCAACTGGATCAGATGCTGGACAAGCAACATTTTGATGGAATGAAGAAAAGGATGAAAGAGCAGATCACAAAGGCAATTAAAGAGGGAGAGGGGAGCTCCTATCTTCTTCTGGCAGGGCTTACATTGATTCGCGTTACCATTGTTATTCAACGCGCTGGATTGCAGGCTGGGCGTAGCGTCGGGTTGCACAAGAGACAATGGATTGCCTCGTCCAAGCACGCCTCCAGCCCCGATGCCCGAATTTGCCCTCTGCCTGGCGCCATCAAAAGCTGGGGGTGGGCCCATGGCGCTGGAGATGGAGCTGTGACCCAAGTCAGACTGTGACATGGTGTCGGAATCATCTACGGATGTTGTTGAGGCGGTTTTGGCGGTGGCCGTCTTTTTCTTTGGCTCTGATTCGCGGGGCTCATCATGGCAGAGATGACCAATATTTCGCTTAATGCATCTGGTACATGGCCGCTCCTATATCGGGCATTAGCACGTCGCATCAAAGATTTCGGCCAGTAGAAAGAGTGATAGACAGAGAGGGTCTCGAATATTCTTATGAAAGCTGCCGTGGCAGATTGATAGAGAGGGAGAGCAAGGGAAAAAAAAAAAAAAGCGATAACCCCTCTGCGGAGGTTTATGCAAGAGTTGTACTTACAAGATCGCATGTCATGTGCTACTCGCATCCAAGTTCCAATCAGTTAGCCACAATCCTTATTCTCACTTTTTGTCTCCTTTTTCAATACAGGTAAAGAGGGGAAACGGGGGAAATGCTAGCCATGCGTGCTTTCGCAAGTGGCATCACATCACATCACCGTCTCCTCTCGTCTCCTTCTAAAGCGGATCAGACTTACAGATCTGCGACAATACACGCAAGCTGCAGAGGCAGAGGGAGAGACACGCAGCTACTCGTTAGCCCATGTTGCATACACATGTACACATGTTCAACATTTGCGCCTCCAAAGTCACCGGCCACATGAATTCGACCGAACTGAGGGTGTGTGGAAGAGAGTAGAGAAGGAGCAGCAAACCAGCCCGTCGCGTCCCAAGGCTGTCGGCTGCCCTCCTCCTCCTCAAACTCCTCGGGCAACATGACGATAACTGGGAAACAAAAGAACAAAAGGGGAGGGGGGGTAAGAAGGCAAGATCTTGCGTACCATGGTTAACCTTGCGTCTCTTCTTAGGATTCTTGCCTGCGCCTCCAGCCGCATTGCGATCCTTATCCTTACTGCGCTCGGCCGCATCGCCTTTGGTAGCCAGCCTGCTTCGCTCCACCACCTTGTTTCCGCCTCCCTTGGCATCCATGGCACCCGACGCCGTGGCCGTGGTACCGGAAGCCTTGCGCTCACTCATTTGCTGCTGTGCTCTCTCAAAAAGATGCTGCCCCCTTTCGTGTATGGCGTTTTTATTTTTATTATTGTCCTTTGTTTTTGTCCCTCGGAATCTCTCTCTCTCATCTCCCGACAGCTCGGTCTCCCATTGGATCTATCCACCTCGGAAGGGTTACGCAAACACGACAAGACTGCAGATCATCGAAACGGGAGGGATGGAGAGCAAGACGCCGCAACTGTCGTATCGAGCGGTCCCGATGGCGCAGCCAGCATTGCCCGAAGCTGTGCGGCCAGCCCTATTTCCCCCAAGAAGGCGACGCAGGGTCTCCCCCGTCAACGCACGAGGGCAAGAGGAATAGACGTGAAAACACAGACGAAGAAAAAAAGAGGTCGTGTGAGGTCCGATCACCAGCCGATCCGTATGGCCGGTCTTCGGGGGCGCAGACAAGAGTCGTCTCGTTCGGCCGGTATGTCGTGAATCGGAATCGCGGCTCTTTTTCCAGGCAGGAATGGGATGCAGACGCAGAGTTTGGCCAGCAAACCGAGATTTAAGTTGAGCACGAGAGCAAGAACCGCATCAGCAGAGAGCGCAAAGGCGCCGCTGCGTTGAGGCACCCGGGCCTTGTTCAGCTGGGCGGCCCCCCCCCCCCCCCAAAATCCTCCCTTCCGGTGGGGACCTGGCACCGAAGCCTTTTCGTCTCGCGGGGCTTGGCGCTAAAGAATTGGGCGCAGTACCTGCGCTGCGCTAATTGGGGCCTTGAAGCGCGGGCGAATTGCAGCCAGCTTTTAGCAGGTGACGGATGCCCGGTGGGCGCTGCTGAACGCCGCTGAGCCGCTGTACGGCAATCCCTAGACAGCCTGTAACGGGCAGGCAACCTAACTGTAACCCGTAGCTCGTGTCGCCCAACCGCCCCAATTTGCTGAGCTGCATAACACACACACAGGTAACATCGAGTGCGATATTGACGATTCTTTCCTGGTTGTTGGACCCTGTCATATTTAATACCCGCACCCTCATTGGACACTGCAATTAAAGTTTTTCTCTTCATCTCTTCTCTTTCTTCCGTCTTCTCTAAAGCACGACACCACTAAGAAATAAACACGGCGGGTGCCACTGCTAACACAGATGCCAGCAGCCACAACATGGCAAAGTCGCTATTCTACCGAGAGGTAAATCTGTCCGGCGGGCTATTGAAGCGCTACTCCGTGCTAAATGCACTCCCGTCCATATTCCCGGCCCAAGCCAGCCACCGGCCTCACGGGTCGGATGTCATCGCTTCGCTCGTCCCGAGCTACATGACATACATAAACCATGCAAAACCACATGCAGGACCTCGGGAACTACAGGCATGGGTCAGAATATTATACAAGGGGGCTCAAAAGATGGGACATCATAAAGGCCTGCCTATCCGCGGCAGTAGTATAATCACTCTGTATAACGTAAGGATTAACGTAAGGATTCATTCAGCAATAGCACAGTCCAGTTTATATAATTTCGCCATCGAAAAAGAAAACAAGAAAACATGTAGCATCATATAGATTAAAGAAGTGTCTCGGCGGCTGTAGCAGGCTTTTCTCAGCGCTGAGTGCCTTCTATCCGGCACTTGTTTCGAGGATTTTCGCATCGTATCGGAACTTTTCGGGTTGGTGCGCCTCAATGACACTAATTATATTACATAATGCCTCTGTTTTTAATCATTCTAACGCCAACGTGGCGGAGAATCGCGGAATAAGCCGAGCTTGGATTGCTAAATTTGGCAGAGTTGTAACAGGGATTTTCTATTCTGAAGCAAGAAATAACAAGAGTGTAATATCCATAATCCTAGCGCTAATATCACATGGTCGCTACGTACATGATTGGCATAATAGAGACGAAAATGGCCCTCGAATCATAGCCGAGCGAGGAGCATGCCAAGGAGGGCAGGGGAATATAAGATGGCCAATCAGAATGAACCATCCCAGCTAATACAGAGTGAAGTGCATAGTAGTATGCATAGATGATGCACTCCAACTTATATCGCCACAAAGAAGCTCTTCTCTCCCTCCTTAGGAGTCACGCGAGCTTTTCTCATAATCTCATCCTCGCACATTAATCTGATCCTCTCAGGCGTCGCAGGACTCTCCAACTTGAGCAATCCTTCGCCATGATCTTCCCCGACCTTGGCCTCGATACCAGCGTCCCTCCGTGCAGCCTTCAGCGCATCTCGAATAGCAAAGAATACAGAGCTGCCCATGAATAGTGGAGGCTCACCTACACCTCTGCTGCGCTGGATCGTCCGCAGATCTTTCCACTCGACATCCTTGAGAAGCGTTACGTTGAACTCCTGCGGGATGTCGCGGAATCCGGGGATCTTATACGCTCCAGGGCCGCGCGTGAATAGATTGCCGGCGTTGGCGCCGTTTCGTAGCCATAGCGACTCTTCCATGGTGAACAGCCCTAGACCTTGCATGAAAGCGCCTTGGATCTGGCCGTAATCAATCGCCGGATTAATCGAATGGCCAACGTCCATCTTTACATCTGCTCGGAGGCAGGTCCACGTGCCAGTTAGCACATCAATTTCCACCTCAGAGAGTGCCACTCCTTGCGTAAAGTAGAAGAACATCTTGCCCTTGTTCTCTCCCCATGTGTATCCAATTTCAGGGGTCTTGTAGAAACCTTGAGCAGACAAGTTGACACGGTCGAAATAGGCCGCATGGGCAAGCTCCTTCATCGTGGCCTGCGGGCCAAGTTTCTCTCTATAAGGAGCCAACCGCTCGTTGAGCTGCTTGCAGGCGTTGAAAATGGCATATCCGTTCAAATCAGAAGAAGCTGATGCAGCTGTTGAAGAAGCATTAGCGACAGTGTTGGTAGCCGTTTCTGAGATGTGGACATTTTCCAGAGGAACCTGTAGAGCTTGTGCAGCAATCTGGGTCATCTTGGTGTGAAGTCCTTGGCCCATTTCAGTGCCTCCGTGAGCCACCAGGATGGAACCATCGTGATAGATATGTACCAAGGCTCCTGCCTGGTTGAGAAAGAGAGCCGTGAAAGAGATTCCAAACTTGGTAGGAATCAGGGCCATTCCCCTCTTGCGCCACTTGTGGCTCTCGTTGAACTTGGATACGGCAGCTTTGCGCTCTGCGTAGTTGGATTCTTCCTGCACCTGCTTGTACATGAGCGGTACATGCCAATCCGTAACGGCCTGGTTGAAGTGCGTCAGGCCAAGAGGCTCGTAGAAGTTGATTTCTCGCAGTCGGTCAATGGGAATGCCCAAACGGTCTGCGCACTCTTCCATGCAAGTCTCCATGATAAACATGCCCTGAGGTCCACCGAAGCCGCGGAATGCCGTATTAGAAACGGTGTTGGTTCTGCAGATACGGCCTCGAACAAACGCATTAGGAATGCGGTAGCATCCGTCAACGTGTGCCATTGCTCGCTCAAGTACTGCAGCGCTGAGATCAAAGGTCCATCCGCCGTTGTTGAAGACGTCGACATCGAATGCCTGAATCTTTCCATCCTTGCTGAAACCTATCTTATATTTGCCCAAGAATGGATGCCTCTGGCCCATAGTGACCATATCCTCTTCTCGAGTCAACATGCAGCGAACTGGTCTCTTGGTCTTCTTGGCAGCAAGAGCCACGGCGGAGCTAAGAATGATAGATCGAGTCTCTTTCCCGCCGAAGCCGCCTCCTAATCTCTTTACACGGACGACAACTTTGTTTGCTGGTACATCACAGATACGGGCAGCGAATGCTTGTCTGTAAAAGAGTCAGCTATAATATCCCACAGGCAAGGCTAGAAATAGAAATAGACACTCACGCCTCATTTGGATTCTGCGTGCTGGAGAAGATCTCCATTGCGCCATCTTCTGGGCTGGGAATGACCACAGTTGCATTGGTTTCCAGATAAAAGTGCTCTTGGCCACCCATCCGCGCAGTGCCCGTAAAGACATAATCACAGTTCTTGAAAGCTTCTTCCACATCGCCCGTCTTAATCTCACGATAGAATGGATGAAAGCTGTCGTGCTGTATGGCCTCTTCTATCGTCAAGACGGCCGGTAAATCTTCGTATTCTACCTTGACAGCTCTGGCTGCTTCCTGGGCTTTGGAAGCCGAAGTGGCAAGAATCATAGCGATGGGCTGGCCCGCTGTATGTACTTCTCCTTCGGCAAAGAAAAGCTCATCGAAATTGGGTGCTCCAAACCGATTAGCTGAGTCAGAAGGCACATCTTTCCTGTCCACATAGTCAACCACGCCAGGCATATCGAGGGCATTAGAATAATCGATGGATAAAATTTTCGCGTGTGCTCGAGTTGACAAAACCCAGCATCCATACAACTCATTCTTCGAGGGTGGGATGTCGTCTGTGTACTGCGCTTCACCAGTCGTCTGTTTCAAAGCGGCAAGATGGATATTCGATTTGCCTGTGACCTCTTGTTCGTATGCGGCCGCTGCAGTTAGATCAGTTTTGCCAATAGAAATAGATCGCTCGATTTCATCGATGGCCTGGTTATCAATGTGCTCGCTTTGGCCACCAAGAATAGCAAGGACATCGTGATAGAAGCGGTAGAAGAAGCCGAGAGCCAGCGCTTTTCGATATGATGCCATACCGCCAGGAACGCTAAACTGAAGATCAAAGTCATTTCCTAAAGCACTCATAGTTCCCTCCAGTGTCTCCAGCTCGGCAAAGTGCTTCCCAACTAGATACTCTGACGCAGTCTTGGCCGATACGGTCATAGCAGCCAAGCCTCCATAAATGAGATTACAGTCAGTAACAATGCCGTCATCATCGAGCTTGACTCTTAGCGCAGCCGTGACAATGGCAATATCGTCGTCTTTTCGCTTTGCCTGCTTGTAGGTTCGGTAGAATTCCCCTTTGGCCGCAGTAATAGGAATCCTAAGTGATGCGATAATGGTGTCTTGCTCAAGTGCCGTCCTTCGGTAGCCTGTGAAAAATTGTGATAAGGGGATCTCCGTCTCTTTCATTAATGACTTGGCTACTAAGACTGCATTGGCACCCCATAGAGCCGGATTCAAATCAGATATAGGTGAGGCGGTGACCAGGTTTCCAGCAGGAGTTCCGACATTTCTAATCTGCCTGCCAGCAAAATATTTCAATTGTTTGAGGATACCCTTGAACACTTGCGCTCTTTCAGGTCCATATCGCTTGATGGCGTCCTCACAAATATGCTCAAAATCAGTCAAGGTAACGTTGCCGCCAATTTCGAGATGATTCTCCTTGAACTCGTATTGTCGCAGCTCGGGGATGTCGCCCACGTAAACCGATACTGGATATTGTAACGCTTTGAACTTGATCTCGATCTGCGTCTCGGTACTTCCTCCAATAATCTTGGCCTGTGGGTGCACACTCTTGATTTGGAGAAGCTGCTGCAGAGTGACGGGTCGAAACCACTTCTTCCTCTTATTACCGAAAGCGAGAGGCCGCATTTCATGCTTCTTCAGAGAAGGGGGGAAGATGAGCTCGGTATCAGGATTATACTCGATAAACCCTGGAGGCGTAAATCGTTTGATGGGCTGATCATCGTTCATCTTGTCCATGCAGCATCCTCCTGCAGGCTTGCCATTCCCATTTTCCATACAGCAGCCGCCACCACCGTTGGTCTTGGCCTTGCCGCATGAATTCTCGACGCTGAAAGTGTTGGCTGCGTCTAGGATGGACCTGTAACCCGTGCAACGACACAGGTTGCCATCAAAGGCTTCTTCTACCTCATGCTGCGTAGGGTTCGAATTATTTCGTAACAAGGCGTACAGGCTCATGACAATTCCAGGCGTGCAGAAGCCGCATTGGCTCCCATGAGATTTGGCTACTCGCTCTTGTGTGGGATGCGGGTTCTTTGTGTTTCCAATGCCCTCAATGGTGACGACGTGTTTGCCATCGAGACTTACAAGCGGCGCCAGACAGGCATTTACACTCGCGTGGTAGATCTTCTTGGTGGTGGGATTGTACCCGCTTACAACAATGGTGCAAGCACCGCATCCACCTTCGCCGCAGCCACTATTAGTTTGAGAATTTGTCAGCTTGGTTCAAGTAATGGTGATTAATAGCCTCTTGTTAAGACCAAGATGCAAAGACGAGACTTGTATCGTACAGCTTGGTTCCTGTCAGTCCAATTCCTCTCAGGTACTCCAGGACTGTTATCTCAGGATCGATTTCGTCGAGAACGACTTTGGTCCCGTTGAGGTAGAAGCGAATGGTGTCGTCAAACTTGGCAGTTATATCGGCCAGCGTGTCCAACTGCCCGTCTCGTTCGGGGGATATGGCAATGGGCGCCATTGTGACGATTTGAAAATAGGAAAGTAGAATAGGAAGAAGAGAGTTATCAGGAAACGCTAGGACATAGCAGAGCAAAGAAGAAGATGCAGCAGGTGGTTACAAATGCAAAGAATCAACCAATGTAGGACAATCCAGTTCAATTCAACAAGGTATCACGCTTGCTTGAAATATTGTTGGCTCAGACAAGTAGTTTCGTCAGCCTGATTGTGTTGTGTGCTCACCAGTATAAATGCCCAAGCGTCGTTGTACCAGGTGGCGATAAGGAATTGGATGTCGAGTTCCTGGAAAGAGGCGGTGGTACCCAAGTACAAGTATATACCTATTCGTACGGCTCCTTTCAGGTCCCGTGGCCGAGACTGGCGCAGGGCTGCCCAACTACAGCTGCCGCTACCCCATACCAGAATCCGGGTCCCCAGTGCCTCCGCAGATGCCTACCTACTAGGTACCTATGCCAGTGGTGGCCACGCGAGTAGATAAGACTAATGTACAGGCACACGAGCCAATGGACGGCGGTCCTAGCCGGAGACAACATGCCTGAAACATACAGGATCCGCTGTTTGTGTTTGTCTTTTTGACTTTTCACTTTGCACTGGGCTGTGCCGATACCACCCACCTGTAGCCCTGTTTACTGTACACGTGCTGTTTTTGCCTTTGCTCTCATAACTCTATGTGTTGGAATTATCCCGGGGGCGTAGTGACACCCAAGCTACTCGTACATTTGAACTAGAAACTACCCAAGGTATGCGGTAGCGCTCCGTCATGATTAATCACGGCAAATACGCTACTGTCGCCATCGCGCATCGGTTTAAGCACCTGACAGCAGCTCAGTTAAGCTCGCCCCCGCGGCTCTCCTCCGTATCGTATCCAGATCGCTATCGCCCCTCACCTGCATCGCCCCCGCTGCAGAAAACCGCGCTTCGGCCGGCTCCGCTACTGGAAGGGAGCTCCACCCATCGGGTAGTTCCACCGAGGGTTGCCAGATTCATCAGCAATCTTTTGTTGTTGGTGTTCTTCGGTTCATTGAAGAAACGAATGTATTTTTACTTCGTTTTCACCAGTTGGCTCAATTAGATGAGTAGATTCGCTATTTATCGGTTAAAATAGGCCAAATTCCGTAAAGCAGGCGAATACCTCTAGGTAGGTATAGCTAGATTTGTTAGGCCGTTTGCTTAAAAAAGATGAATTTGGCAACGAATTTGCTCTTTCGCCTTTCTTCAATTAACCATCAACGAAAAACGAATTGCACTCGTTTCAACTTCTTCAACCTACTGAAGTAGCCAAGACTAATTAATAGTAACGCATCACTTTCGTATCGTTTTCTTCAAGGCGCCTACCAAATGAACCATTCTTAATTTGCAACTCTGGCTCCACTGCAACTTATTCGCACCTAGTAGTTGATGGTAGTCGTATCTACACCGGCAGAAAAATGCAACACCTCTTCCATCCAAATTATCTTGTCATCTGCGTTCAGCTCGCCCATGCAGACTGCCTCTGCTTGAGACTTTGAACCGTCCGTCCCCGTTGCATAAGCAGTATGTTTCTCCGCAAACATTTTGCCATCTCGCAACAAGTGGTGTGGTTTCATATGAATGTCCACCATTGAGTTCTTGATGCCCCGTATGTAATAGATGAAGTCGTCCCATGGCATCCGCTTCTCATTGACGGTGATGCTGCCATCTTTGGTGTATACACTGAGCATTTTGGATTCGAGCTCCGAGTCGGGACAGGTAAAGATGTCTGTCATCACGGTGGCAAAGCCCTCTTTGCTGGAAAACGCATTGACAGTAGCCATAGTTGAGCGTGTGAAGTTGCTGTTTTGAGAAAGATTGAACACAGGTTTGGACATGACTTGCTCGTCATTGCGAGGAGTCGAAACCTGTAACCCTCTTTCATGAGTCATTTAACTGAGAATATAACTTAGTTCCAAACTAAAGTCTGAGATGAGCAACAGAGGGGAGTAGATTTGAGGCTCTCGTCATATCTTACCAAGGTAAAAAGTAATACTAAAGTATAAATAGATGGTCAAAAACTTTTGCATATAAAGTTGCTGACTCCCCAATTGATTCAAGTATCAACGCCTACAACACTTTCAAAATACGAATCTAGGCAAGCCAATATCCGAACTGCCTATAATACCTGGTTTATGATATCTAGATAAATCATTTTCCATTTTGTTTTGTTATGCTCTTTTGACATTGGAAATACCTGGCTTTCATGATCTTGGCAAATGCCGAGATATGGTGATATTTTAGTGCATTATTTCTATACCGGGAGATGTTTAACTCCACCGCTGTAGTACATGATACGCCGCGTGATACGCCGCTATGGCATATGATACGCCGCTGTGGTATATGATATCGAGCGTGAATGGAGTGATGACCAAGAAAAATTTCCGGAATGCTATCTCCTTCAAGTACTAGAATAGCTACTGAGATACTAGCTCGTGCGGCTTTGTAGCTCGCAATTTCGTTAATATTTCCTATGTGGAATAGAAATCTATTGTGCCACAGCCTCCCGTATACTCCGCAGAAAGCCCCTCTCTTCTATATTCCATCAGCCCATTGCCTTCACCCGAATATATTTTAAAAGTGTTGTATATATATTTTTTTTTAATTATTTCATATACTTCTTCAGTCCCCGCAGTCTGTTCTTCGCCTCTTCCAACACCGAATCCTCCTTGCACACCGCAAACCGCAAGTAATCCTCTGCCATGTGCGCGTTTCCATCGGTATAAAACTCCGTCGGCGGGATTGCCGCAACGCCAACCTCCTGGATCAAGAACCACGCCAGCTTGAAATCTCTTGGTCGGCTTGCCACATGCGCAGGGAAGGGGTAGTCCTCGGGAAGCTGCACCTTGGCCATGTTGACCAACACAAAGTAGCCACCCTCGGGTTCGGAGTAAGGGAGGCCCAGCTCATCCCAGACCTCATTGAAGAGGTTCATCTTGGCCTTCATGTCTCGGACGGTCTCGTCCCAGAAGCCTTCGGCATCGGCCTTTTCGAATCCAACAGCACAAGCCTCTTGTAAGGGCGAGACGGATGAGTAGCAGATACGTGTGTGTGCTGCAGAAACGTATTTGATGAGATGCTCGGGACCCATCAGCCAGCCTATGAGGAATCATATCATGTTAGCGTTTGTCGGTGCCAGGAATATGGGTTTACCTGTACATACCGACACGCCAACCGGTGGCATAAAAGTTCTTGCCGGCAGAGCCAACGGTAATGGTGAGTTGCTCAATTTCAGGGGACAGAGTCGAGATTCTGGTGAAAGGGACGTAGAACAGGCGGTCATACACCTCATCGGAGAGAATAATGATCTCATGCTTCACACACAGGTCACCAATCTTCTGCAGCTCCTCCTTGGAGAAGACCTTTCCAACAGGGTTATCTATAGCTATTAGCGACACTCGTCCCCCATAAATCTGTAGAGTCAAACTCACGAGGAGTGTTGAGAACAATCATCTTTGTCTTGGGAGTAATAGCCTTCTCTAGCTCCTCAAAGTCGATGGTCCAGTCGGCAGCCGAAGAGGTCTTGACGGCCCCCGTGGCAGGAGGGTGCAGAGGCACATAGACAATCTTGCCGCCGGGCATCTCAATGTTGCTAATGTACCTATTCCTCATTGTAAGCAACTCCCGATGTATCAGACTATGTTGGTGGGTATCACACACTGGTCAAAGAAGGGCTCAAAGATGATGACCTCATCACCCGGCTCAATGAAAGCCATAAAAGCACTCAGCATACCTATAATCGCCCGTGAATGTTAGAACCAGCTCCAATCCTCTCGACATCTCGCCAATTCATCCAAGTTAACTCACCCTCGTTAGCTCCCGTCGTAATCGTCACTTCAGTTTCAGGGTTAATCTTGCGTCCCCAAAAGGGCGAGTAGGCGTCGGCAATCGCTTGCTTTAGCCTGGGTCTGCCCTTGGTGGGAGAGTACTGGTTGCATTCCACGCGGTCGAGCGCATCTTTGGCTGCGTCGAGGATGAATTTGGGTGGGTTGTATCCGAAGAAACCCTGTCCCATGTTCACGATGGGCTGCTTGGGCGACGCAGCAGCCGCCTCATTGACGATGGACCTGGACCACTCTCGTCTCAGCATTTCTTGTCTCTGTCTCCAAATATGGCTCTCTCATTTCTAAATCTCGTACATATGCATGCACACGCACACACAGTTTACTTACCACACATCCTGCTTCTGGCCCTCCACACGCGCCGCGGGTTTTAGTTTCAGACTGCGACTCATGGCGGAATGAGTTCTGACTGTATGCGCCACAGGCCCTCTTCTGCCAGCTGCGAGTGCGATTTGGTTTCGAAAAGTCACAAGAGAAGGGATTCGCAGCGCAGAAAAAGACATTGAAAGATGCGCGCCCGCTTTTTTTTACCCTTTGTCGGTAAAAAGAGCTAACGCAGTAGCCGGTGATGCGATTGATAGGTATATGGAGAAAAAAGAGAGTGCTCGGACTTGGCTTATCACCACCCCTCCTTTTGGGGTTTGATCTTTATATGCCGCCTGTAGCCACGCAGGATTGGAAAGGCCGAGATGCTCAACGCTGGACTCGGGCTCGGCCGGTTACTCGACAGCAATTCCGCTCTGTCAAGGTAGTGATACTAGCATTGAACAACACTCAAAGGGCGAGTATGACCGGTTGCGACATCGGCTTAAGCAGGGCTATCGCAGGCACACTGAAAGCAGCAGGTCGCTGACTAAGAGGGGCTGCGGGGACCGCCAGCGGATCTAGGCGATGGCGTCAAACCCCGTGAAGATTGACGATCAAATCAGCCGCGAATCTGGGTTACGATTGGGTTCTTGCAGTAGTCAGGGCACAAAGGGTGCATCGAAGGATATTGTTAGCATTATTCTATACAGGTAATTCTATTGGCTTGATTATATATAGCAGCACGCTCTAATCCCAACGCTTGGTGCAGTACATTCTAAAGCAGCTAAGCTACCCTAATATCGACATACAGATGGATGGCGAGAATAAACTGTGATTATGATGTACCAAGTAGAGAACACTATGTACTAATTAATTGAGTAAGATTTATAAAAGAATCTTTTTTTTAAAAAAAAAAAGTCTATGCGACTACCATTACGATCGATTGTATATCTGAAATCAATATGATTTTGTTCATCGATTGATATGACACACACTTATAATATGACAAGAGACTGCATTGTAAGTTCGTTGCTGGTGGAATAAAATAAGTTGAGGTGGCTATCTCGAGGCTATATGCATGTGTGCTTCGTTACAATTCCCGAGGCTCATCTATCTCTACTATCTCACAACCCGTTTCCGTACACCTCTCCTCGGGAAGCTGGTAGGTACAGGCACATGTCCCAGCCGGTGGGCAGGGAAACAGACTGAACGTTGGAATTCTGTGTCAACATCAAGCAAGACTGGATATGCAGCGCAAGTCTTTTCATAAGCGCAGTGGAAAGAATACAAGGATCTTGCTTACCACAAGCCTGGCATAGACGGTACTGGAGAGAGAATGGTGCCGGGATTGGTCTGAGTTGCCGTCTGCTGATGAGGGATATTGGCGGGTGCATTATACTTGATGTTGGGAACACCAGCGGCTGCACACATCGCTACGTCAGCCGAGAAAGAAATAAGGAGGGAAGCAGGCTTCATTGCGAGATGTGCTTCGTGTGTGTTACAGTAAGGTTGATGCTTATATTCCCTGTGATTTGGAGGGCTCGTGAGAAGTTACCTCTGGAAAAAAGTTAGCCGTGTAGAAGAGAGAATAAGAGGTTAACAAAGGGTGTTGGTCGATAGAAGAAATGAGGGGTTGAGGGATAAGAGGCAGGATCGGTGTGTGTGGACGGGAAATGGATTCAAGTACCCTCTACCAAAACGAAATCGGTCGAAACTCTTCAGGAGATTTGATTCGCAGCCCCTCCGTACCAACGCCCTCTTCTCCCTTTGTCTCTTCCAGAAGCTTCATCGTCGCTTCATGGCTCTTTTCTGCCGTGATGCGCTCTCTAGCTCTCCAAGCGAGCAGCTTCGCTAAAAGATTCACCAGTCCATTTCCAGGATTCATCTTCTGAAGCTCTTGCGCGTGGTTTGCGCATTGCCGAGGGTACCTCGCCAACCCGGCCTTGGTCTTCTCACATTGCGGCCACTGGTTGGCCATCCCCAGAAGACTGATCCCAAGAGCCCACATGTCGTCACTCTTTCCCTCGTGGCGATTGTTGGCCGTCATTTCTGGTGACCAGTAGTTGGGTGTTCCACCAGGAGGGCCCCGATACGAACCATGGATCTTGCAGTCTGCGCAGTCTGCCAACGCTATACTGATGGGGTCGAGACGGCGAACAAGGATATTTCTCGGCTTGATGTCTGAGTGAAAATAGTTTCTTCCATGGAGATAGGCCAGTGCATCTGAGATTTGACTGGTGGCTAGGAGGATTTCCTCTCTGCCCATGCCTCCAGGAGCGTGGCTGATACGCATGTGAAGCGTTCCTTCGCTACAGAGCTCGGTGATTAACAGAGTAGCCTCTTCTTTGGCCGGCTCTTTGTAAAGTTCAATGAACTCCAAGATGTGCTTCTAAATGAATATATAGAAGAGAGCAATCAGCCAAGGGCCTTCAATATTTCGTTCTCATTGTACGGTGACGCAAAGAGAATACAGATAAGGAAACGATGTACTTACGTGAGATAGCTTTCGAAGAATTTTTGTCTCCTTAAAGAGCTGATTAGCCGAAGGAGATACCTTACCAGCCAGGATCTTCCCATCTTGAACCCTCTGGATCTTATAGACGGTAGACCATCCTCCCTGGCCCAAGACACTGCCGCGAAGATACTTGTCTGAAGCAAAATCCCGTTTATGCACATCTGAATATATCTCATCCTTCTCCGTCCAAACATCAAATGCTTCAAGATTAGCATCCGATTTTGTATTTTGCGAGAACCACATTCCCTCGGGAGGAGCGCTGTTCATGGTGAGAAGACTGCTGGACAGTTTTGTCCTATAGGGTGGGAGAGCCCAGGTGTTAAAGTGGAAGAAGGGAAGAGAAAAAGTAAGAAGAGGAACAAAGAAATGTTCACAGACACGAGCCAAGCGCTGGCAATGTTACACGATGTGATGGTGTGCATGAGTTGATGAAACACGACAATAAAGACGGGGTTGGAGAGAAATAAAGAGACAGAAGAAGGGAGAAGGAGAAAGTGAAGCAGAAAAGAATAGGTGGTTGTAGCCAAGATCAAAACGATTGCAAACGCCTAGGCAATACACCGCCCTCGCCCCTAAAAATCAGAGTGATGGGGTGCCCTTCTACGCTATGAGGTAGCACATGGTTTTAGCAAGACATTCATCAGTTTTTAACTGTCAAAAGCCTGGCAACAAAAATACCTGCGTATAAAAATCGTGTGGAGGGCAGTCTGTTGACTGTTGGGTAAATTGTTGACCGGGAAACACAGCACAAGCAACTCCTCGTAATGGGCAAAGAATATCCAAGTTTTTGTTATTTTATCCACGCGAACATATATTATTTCACGGCATTGAATTGCAAATGTCTCCAATATAAAATTTCAAATCAACAAAATTCTTATTTGTCGTGTGACTCCCTACGATATGTAATTATAATGATACACTTAAAAACGTCACCACATCTCCATCACGCCCCCCTCTTCCCTCTACAAGCACAAGGGAAGCACAAAACTCCCTCGAAAATCATCAACAAACTCCAGTCTTTCGCCGCACTTTTAACAACAAATAGCGATGCCACCTGCGTCTAGACTGAGTCTTGAAACCAATCGCCATATACTCCCGTTCCCAATTGGCGGAATTCCAACAAACAAGAAAAAAAGAGGAGTGACATGAAAATCTCTCCCTAACCAAAAAAAAAAAAAAAAGAAAGAAAAAACCACGAGTTTCCCATCGATCGTGTCGTGAATGATTTAGTTATGTAATCTTGTCGAATCATGATTTATCTCGCCAAACTGATGCCCCTAGGTAATGAGAAGAAAAGAAGAAAAGTAAAGAAGAAAAATACCTAGTTGTACATGCGTACCAGAAAAAGGAGCACCATGGGTATGCCTGTAAAAAAAAAAAAAAGAAGAAAGAAAAGTCGAAAGGAAGACTACTTTTGTTTTCAGCTTGTACTCCGTCGCTGAGAGGCTCTCCTCAAATTCTCCATCATCCGCTCGACAAACTCCATAGATTCGCAGCCTGGAACGTCAGGGAATCCTTCAGGTTGGTGATGCATCGTAGTTTGGAAAGGATGGGGCTGAGGAGGGCGAGCAGCCATAGTCTGTTGATTAATCGTAGAAGACGGCGTTAGTAAAGCCGTAGATATCTTCATGTCTGAAATTACATTATTGGTATTAACTGGGGTTTCAATACTGGGTACTGCTGCTTCTTTTGGAGTAGCCTCTGCTTTGGGCGTAGTAGCTCCAGGCGCGCTTTCTTCCGAACCATTCGGTCCCTTGGCTTGCGGTAAATTCGGTGATTCGGGCTTTGCTGGTGGAAGTGCCGTCGCTGTTTTGCTCTCCTGGGGTATCATAGAAAACTTGGGGAGTGGTACTGGAGTGACTGATATTCTTTGCGGTTGCTGTGGTGCTTTGGATGCCGATCCCACAGGCGTTGCTGACCCATGGAGAGATGTTGATGGCGAAGATGGCACAACTGATTTGGTGTTGGGAGAACCAGCTTGGGGACTAGATGGCTGAAGTGGCGAAGGTTTGGAAGACGACTGCGTAGGGGTGCCGGGCGACGACGCCATAGCGGCCAAGAAGCCTGCCGGTAAGGGCACTGGAGACTGCTTAGATGGAACCTGCATTGCGGATTTAGTCGATTTCAGGGACAGACTGATAGCTGCGGGTAAGCCAACCTTGTACGGCTTGGGCACGGGGGTTGGCTTGGGCTTGCTGGGTTGCTGAGCCATATTCCTATATTGAGCCTTGATCGCAGGATGATATTGATGGCTAGCGGTTCCCAGTATTGGTGGAGGTAACGAAGCGATCGCCTGCTGCGGTGCTGTAGAGATTGACGTTGTAGGTGAAGGCTGGTATGGCCTCGAGGAACCAACAGGAGACATGGCCGCCAGAGACGCTCGCCGGAGGATATCGTTCTGGTTTGCTAGCAGATGTGCTCTCAAATCGCCTTCGTAGCCGTTGGTAAACCCGCCCCATGGTGAATACGGAGTTCTATATTTCGATGCATCCCTTTAAAACTCGTTAATCAAACATATCATAGAATAGCGACTTGGAAAAAATACTTGCCTGTTGTGATTTACTTGGAAAAAGGGGTATTTTTGGTATACTGATGAGTGAACCTGCCATGTAGGCTTACTACTATATTGCTGAGAAGCCTGTGCCGGTGGAGCAGGTTTTTGGCTCCCTACTGGGGGCGCCGAGTATGGTGACGGCCGTGCAGGTGGCGGCGCCGTGTAAGCCTGATACTTCCCACCTGTCCCAACGATAGGATCAAATCGCTGTACCGTATACGGCTGATAACTTTGAATAGCGGGACCAGCAGCATTGGCTCCTTGCAATGAGTATGTACCAGGATGATAGTAAGGAGACACTGTAGAAGTTCTCGGCTGATAGACATATGGCTTTTCCAAACCCGTAAAACCCGTAGCAGGAGGTGCATATAGCCCATAGGCTCTCTGTTGATATATCTGTCGCACAGGCGCAGGTTTGGGGGGCTTCGGGAGTGTATCCAAGTAATTGCTCTTAGTATTGTATCGTGGGTTTGCTGGATCCTCGGTATACTGCGCTCTGGCTTCGGTCGATGTCTTGCCGAGATAATACCAGATCTGATCTTGCTTGGCAAGGTCGACCTTTGCCTGCTCCTTGTTCGTAATCTCGCCGGTGTGAAACTCTGCCCAGGTAAAGCCACCTTCGACAAAAGTATCATCTTTCCGAGGCTTGTCATCACCTTGCTGGCGCTTGGCATTGAGTTTATCTTTTGCCTTTTGGGAAGATGGCAGCGGGATGGCATTTGCTGACGCCTTGGGCAGATGATAATCAGATGAGTCTGGAAGCAGGAGCCATTTCCACTCCACTTCCATCCGACCACCGTTTGGAAGAACATCAACCAGCAGCATTCGCTCATCTGGTCGATTGTCCAGCACGACACCAGCAAATATTTCACCCTTGTGATATTGCAGCTGACAAATCTCTCCTTTCTGGAGGGCCTCGGCGGCCTTTAAGATACGAGAGTCTTCTTCCAAGGCATCGCCATCCAGCTTCTTATCGCGCTTGGCACGGTGGAAGCGACAGCTAAATTCAAAGGCCTGTTCTTTGTATTCCGTCCCGTCCTCACCAAAGACTGGAACTTCTTGCTCTTCAGTAAACGCTCCAGCAGCTGCAGCACACGTAGCGTGGTAGGCCCTCGTGCATTTCTTCTGAGAGCATTGGAAGCAAGCCCCGCGTTTTGATCGACAGAATAAGCATTTGAGATCCAGCCGATCTTTGTGTATCGCAGAAACATTGAAGACAGTTTCTTTGCCGTCAACGGTATCAATGTATGTCTCTGGAATATAGAGGGCACAGAGGCGATGGGCTTTCCTGCCGTCGTCTGTTGGCAGAAACTCCAGACTGGGTATGTCGTTAGGGCACAGACAGCAAGGTGGTTCAGCCTTGACTTTAAGTCGTAATCTAATCTTCTTGACCTTGGTTTTGGCTCCCTTGTCTACTTTGCCGCGCTTCCTCTTGCGATTTGCATCCTTGAATTTCACGGCGTGACCAGGTGGAGTAGGAAGTCCGGAAAGCTCGTCGTCATCATCGTCCTCGTCCTCTTCGTCGTCATCGTCCTCTGTCTCTTCGTATTCAGTCTCTTCTCCGCGAAGCTTCCGTTCAATCTCGTATACGTTGACCCACACGCTGTCTTGAGCTTGGGCGCATTCACACTTTTTGGCAATTTTGCCCATGTCAAGCCAGGAATCGAGGGCAAAATTGACTGCTTCGGCGCAGTTGTATCCTAGATTGTAGCCGGAATGGTATCCATAGGGGTACGTGACGACAAATTCGCCGGGATAAGAGACAACTCGGTTGACCTTGATGCCATAGTGCTGCTGAAGGTGTTGCGGCGAGATGAGGAAAGCCTTGTGTCTGAGGAATTGATCACAGGCTTTAGCATCGGCCGGCCAGATACTCTTCATGGCAGCCTCAAATCTTCGGGCGTCGGCCTGAGAAATGCTATACCATTGTTTTGGAGCACCAAAGTGAAGGAAATTGATGCTGTACAAATCGACGTCTTCAAGATGCCAGGCAAAAGTCGCCTTCCACATTCCAAGATAGAGATACGCGGTATTGACGCCAGGGACTTTGGTGCCTAGAACATCCAGGAGATTTGGTAATTTGTTAAGATTCCAATTCTCAGTCCTGTCATCAAACAGCGTGCCCATCAGATCAGCACCATATAGCGGTTGAGCATACGTCAATGTTTTCCAGTAGACTCGCTCCAGTTCTTCGCAGCGCTCAGGCGTATAATCGGAAATATCCATCCGGTAGTCGAAATCCTTGAATGCAGCTTCATCAATGACTGCAGATCCTTCTCGGCGACTGTATTTCCTTCGTGCGGAAGTTGATTGGATCTTTGGCTTGCTGGGTTTAATGCCGCCCATTCTGCGGACTGTAGGCTGCTCATCGTCTTCGTAGTCTATTTCGGTGCCCAGTTCCTTTATCGGTTCGATAGACTCCATCACCTCTTCTGCTGCGCCATCAGCTTCAACCCTTGGGGACACCGGAGTCATGGGCCGGCTCTCTTCATCTCCTCGCCTGGGCTTGCCCTTATTCTTAGGTGGTCGTCCTCGCCCACGAGTCCTTGGCGTAGCATTAGGATTCGCAGCCTTGGGGGCGGCAGGGCGAGATCGTACGGGTTTGGGCTTATCCGCGTTCGCGCGTCTCTCTCCACGCCGTGCTGGAGGCTGATGCTCGCTCTGTTCGCAAAGTTGTCTCCATTGCGGTATGTTGTAAGAACGTCCATGGAGAATATTAACTTGGCGGTAAGTGCCGTTTGAACCCATGATATCCTGTTTGATTGGCTCGCGGACTCGGACTTGCTTGACGAGATCATCGAGTGGTGGCTGTGCATCTGACCATTCCTTTGGCGGGATGACTTTAATAATACCAGACTTCATTCCATACTTGTCAACTTTTGTCATCTGTTTGGCTCAGCGGTTAGCGAATGAGGACAATCAAGACTCGGGTGGCTGCCAGCATACAAATCGCTTGAAATCCTTGAACTGTTCCATTGTCGGTTTAAAAATGGGCACGTTGCCGGACGACCAGTGGTCCGGCTCGATGTCACCAATATCGATATCGTCCTCTTCAACAGCGAGATCCGGGGGCAGCATCGGCGCATCCTCCAGCGGTGGCTCGTCCTCGAGATCGCTCAGCTCCGAGTCGCTGGCCTCTGACTTGCCGGCATCGTTGCTATCCGGCGGCGAGTGCAAGAAGGCGGGCTGCAAGGGCACTTTGGCACATTCGATCTGGTCGTCGATCCTATGCCGCGAGTCGACAGGGAGAGGCTCAGACGCCGCTGGGACGACTGCGTCGATGTCGTCGGTTGACATGGCGGGCGATTTCAGCACGCAGCGTGCGGCTGGGCCATCGAGCGATCGGCAGATGTCAAGCGCAGGCGCAATGCGACCAAGTAGGAGAATCCAAGATTTTATTTAATTTTTTTCGTCCCAGATTCGTAGAGCGGCGCGCAGCGTTATGATGCTCGGTGTGGGTGTGCGAGATGCGGTGGTGCGTAGGACAGGGAGTTGCGTCCACTGAGCTCGTAGTCGTCGTCGTTGCGGAGAAATTCCTAGCGGGTGCCGAAGGGCTACGGCAGCGACTAATCGCTGAAACACGCTGTACAGTGGATGCAGGCGGCTCTGGATGTAAGCGTTCAGTGGATTCAGTGGGCTCATAATGCCTAAGCGTCAGGCCACCTGAGCGCTAAATGCATGCACTGAGCAGGGATACGGCCGATGGACTAAGCGTTTGGCGGTCGGGGTTGTGCGCATCCCTTCTCTCGACGACCGGAGTCCCCAGTTCGAGCCGAGATCTGATACCTACCTACCTATGCACTTGTACTACTAATAATCATTTGATTTCAGCTATTAGACTCAAAGCTGTTGGAACACGCAGAGCCTCTTTGCGGCAAAAAGCGCAGCAGCATCTAATCGAGCAGAGCACGTGGCCAGCACTGGCAAAGCCTGATTTTCGGCCGCCCAGATCAGCTGAATCCAATATCCAATGGCCTCGCCCGTCTAATGCAAGGGAAAAGCCAAAGATGCTCGGATAAGTGGGTCCGAATCGGCGCCCCCACACAAACGAAAAGCTGTGAGGATGATCCTTTCTTGATTCTTGGAGCATTCTAGGTATCGTGCGCATGCTACCGTAGTATTGCAGTTGAACACTTGGCCGAGAGTGCGGGATAGCAAAGGTCGCATTCGTTTACCTGGCTGTAGTAGCAGCATGATAGGTGCAGATAGGCGAGCAGATGAAGAGCGAATACCCAGGAGCGCGTATCTGGCCATTAATCTTGGTAGCTGGGACAAATGATTGCCAAACAAGGGCAGAATGGTGCCGATTCGACGTGCGACCAAGGGGCATTAGAGTTAATTCCGATACCTGAGGCAGAGGTGCATGACGCGCTTGTCCAGATCCAGGACAGTTTTGTAGATTGATAAGATCTAAATCGGAGCAAATCTGGGAGCAAATCTGGGAGCAAATCTTGGTTGAAACTCGTCGATTGGCTAAGCAGAAAGTATACGGCATGGATCGCGATGGCGAACCATAGCTACAGCTTGTTTCTATAGGGCATAAATAATTGGATGTGAATAAAGGCCTTGGCGTCTGCTGTCTCAGATACATGATGCGGAACCTATGGCCCTGCCCACCACTGAGAGGAACAGATCTTGTCCAATGTCTTACACCACCGCTCTCACTAACGGAAACACGGCACAAGTATCTGGGATGGCCAGTCATACGGCTGTAGGATCTAGGAGCATAATATTCCCGGGAGGGGCAGGCAAAGGGACATTGAATAGACAATAGAAACACAAACCCCCCTTCAGTTTCCCATGCCGTAGGGCCATATCTGTTAACTATGTCCTGGTGAAAGTTAAGAGCACTGCACAATGGAGGCATTGCAACGCCTTTGAACTCAAAGAAATGCAAGCAATAATGAGCTTTCAAGAAGAAGAAAAGAAAAATAGGAAAAAGAATGCTTAAAGAACTCAAAGCCAAAGGAAATAGACACTTTATATACTATCACCAGACATGCTTTCTTGTTTAATGTTGTTTGTCAACAGGCTGGCAATCAACCCACGTAAACACTCAAACAAACAAAAAAAAAAAAAGTAAGAGAGAAAAGAGAGTGTGTGGGAGAGAGTAACACTCGTGAATGAATCAGAACTTTCGCACTGTAATAGGTAGGGCCAGGGAAAAAAAACTACACGACACAGCACCCTTGCTTAGGCTTCCAACCACTTCGCGAAGCCATCCGGCAAACTCTCACAACATATCCAAAAATGCAAAAAAAGGTTCTAGAGGGAGTCGAACCCTCGCTGGCGGAATCAGAATCCGCAGTCATGACCGTTAGACCATAGAACCTAGAACCAGGTTTAGAATGCGGTGATCCGCTTCCTATGGCGATGGTGGGGATGTGCAAATTATTGGTTATGAAGCCTGGTGAGGTGGGCCAGGGTTTGGGCGGGGCATGGGCACCTCTGTACTACCTACCAAGATGAGTAAGGATGGGATAATTGTGAGCTTCGTCAAAAGCATTGTAATGCACTGATAATTCATTAGCCGATGGAAGTGTTTGAGTTGATGGCGGTGCTGCAATAAACGGTAGAGACTGGTGATGTGTGCCGCAGAATGCCTCTGCTAACCTGAACATTCACTTACACCTGCTTACACTACACCCAAGAGATGAGGCATGCGACTCCAGGAATACTAATTTCTTGGCAATTTTCTACCATTCAAATTTTATTCCATGTATATTTTAAAGTTGAAGAAAATACCAAGTGGTGGCTTTGAATTGGCACCGACTCAATGCTTAACGTGACGTCACTAAAAGATACACTCCCTACCGAGTCTCGTCATGGGCGTCAAAGTTGAACCTACCACTCCACTAGTCTCAGAGCTTGGCCGCAAGCATCCAAAATCTCTACGGCTACAGGATCGGAAGCTTGGGAGACAATTAAGCCTCAATCAAGCTCCCCCTTCAAGTGCCTGTCATATGGCCCCTCACCTCCATCAGCCAGCATTTAGACCTTTCTGCTACTCCCGTGTCGTCTGCCAGCATGAACGACATCAAGCCACCCGCCAGAATAGGCGGATGCTGCCGCAAGAACCGGCTCTGGGATTCGCCATGAACAACCAAACGTGTGGATTTTGGCTTCTGTTCTAAGCCGCTTCTATCTCAGCAGCTCCATTAGCCTCATCCGGGTTGATTGTGATAGCTACGCCATTTGGTCTTTCTTCAGGGATTGCTCGGGTAACGCATATGCATATGTCAATTCTGACTACACCATTCGATGGGTGGCTGACCTGCTCATCACGATCATTGGCGAACTGGAATTTCAAGCTCTTATCCGGCCGGAATCTCTGGCAGCCTTCTCGCTAGATATCCTTTTGTCAGCCCCCATCTCCCATAGCTACGATCATTCTGGCTCACATGGAATCCTTCTCTCTTTTCACCATTCATCACACACAATCGCTTTCCATCTAGAAGCAGCTTCATCTTGCGTGTTTCATCCCACCTTCTAACAGCTCAAGATCCCAATTTAAAGAGCTATACTTTCGCTTGATGACGTAGAGCTAAGCTACCCATAGGTAGTACAGCGACATGGCCTCTCGTTCAAGCCGCGGCCTCTTTTGGCCTATACATGCTCCAGTTCTGTCAATCTTGCTTTCAATCACCCTGCTGTGTCTCGGTGCCTCGGCGCAGCCCAGTGACAATCTCAATGCCAAAGTCTGGGCAGTCGTTGCATATATCAATCATGGAGAAAAGACTCCCACTTACGGCGGGTTGGAGAATATCCTTACACCCACGGGAGCACGTCAAATGTGGAGGCAAGGGAGTGCTTTCCGAAACCGCTACTTGGGCACTCGCAATTCCACTACCTTTTCTAATACAACGGGAGATACAAAGATTCAAGGAATATCTACAGACGCCATCAACAATGACCAGCTCACCATCTTATCGCAGACAGATGAATGGGTTTCTGGGGGTGCCATGGCCTTTCTACAGGGCTTGTATCCCCCTAATCCCAACGCATTTAACAACCAGGCTGGGGGCCGAGAGGTTGGCCAAGATCTCTTTGCCGGCCCGGATCCGATTGAATATCCTTTGGGAGGTTATCAGTATCCTAGTATTGAGACTTTGTCAATGACAGACTCATCCTCAGTTGCGTGAGTTGGCCCGGCTTTTGGAAAATAGTAACACCTTTGATCTTATATGCTAACCTGATGCTAAATATACAGCATCCAAGGTACCGCCCAATGCTGGGCTTGGGATAGCAACGTAAATGCGATAAAGCTAGACGATCCTTTTGGGCGCTTTAGGTCGACTCAAAGTTTCTACAAGTCTCTCTTTGCCACACCTCCTCTCAAAGGCACGATACCCAACGCCTCGGTGAATTACTGGAACGCTTATGACATCTACGAGTATGTAAACTATATGAATACTCACAATGCAACTGTCACTGCCGGGTTAGGATTTGCAAACGACACCATCGCTGTGCTCAGAAGAAATGCCTTCGAATTAGAGCGTGCTAAAAATGGCGACACCTTGAAGAGTAGTCCAAAATTCGCCTACAACAACATCTCAACCATTGCTGGGCAAACTCTTGCTATGCAGATTTTAAGCTCGCTCAGTGCCACCACCATAGGAGTTGGCACACCACTGACGCTCATGTTTGGTTCTCACGAGCCCATGCTGGCTTTTTTCACTCTATTAGGCCTCTATTCTACGGACAATCTGCTTTCCGGCCCATTTTCCACGCTTCCAAATCCTGGCTCGGCCATGATCTTTGAATTGATCGGCTCAGATCCGGGTGACCCAGACGCAATGCCATCGTCTCAGGAATTCATGCTTCGGTTCACATATCGAGCCAATGCCGATGTTGGCGAGCCGTTTTCGGCCTATCCCCTCACTTCAATGGGCTTTGATAGCCAGATGATTCCTTTTGCTTCATTCTTGGGCCAACTTCAAGCTTTCACCCAGGACTCCGTACAATGGTGCGCCAGTTGTCGAGCAATCTTTGCTTCTTGGTGCAGTACGAGCGCCGACGCGTCTCCCTCAGATCCTTCCTCTACCAGCAAAAGCTCCTCAGTGAGTGCGCCTGTTGCCGGCGTCATCGGTGCCGTGGTGACGCTGGCCGTGACTGGCCTTGCTGGAATGGCTCTCTACATGCTTGGATTCTGCACTTTTGGACGCCGAACCAAGCCCAGTGTGCGTAGCGGCTCTCCAGGAGGCTTCAAAGGGTCGGATAAGAGGGCTAGCGATGTCGATGTCACCGTTACGGATCGCGGTATGCGGCATGAAAGGATTGGTAGCTGGGAGCTGGGAGATGGACCGGGCGAGTCCCCAATGGGGACTGCTGATATAGCGACAAACAATTTGGGGCGGAATCTTGATGACGACGAAATTAGTCTGACAGGAGTCCAACCGGTGAAAATCCACGAGACTGTTTGAATGCAGCCATGAGACGAGACGAGACGAGACGAGATGAGATCTGACGAAATGAGATCTGGCGAGATTCGGTATATGATATCCCACATTTTGCTTCACTTACATGTTTTCAGATGATTGGAAAATTAGGTAATATTGTCCGTCAGACTAAAGGATAGCTGAAGAACTGTTTTTGCTTCTTCTAAAATTGCTTCTGCTACCTCACCTTTGATATACCATAGTCAAAAATTTTAAACATTGTCAACCCATCCACTCTTGATGCTAATAAATTATATCGTAGCGTGCCAAAAAGAAATGAAACCCCAGCCCAATACTACATTAATTGGTGCAGGATCTGACCAGCATCGGTGAGTCAACGCCGTGACATGCAGCTGCAGCTGTTAAGCGGCATAGCTCTCCACATTCATGCATAGCGCGGCACTAACACTGAACCCGCGATCATTGTCGTCGCAGCTTCGTAGAGGTTTGCCAAAGCATGTGTCTTCCTCGTTATGCTAGGGGCCGCGGCAGCCTGCCAGTTTCATTGACTTTGCATTCACAGCGCGACATACCTGGGGGTAAGATTAGACGTCTCTCATGCAGCGGTTTTGAAAACTCCAAAGCTGGTCCTGATTACGGGCTGTATGGGAGAGTTGCTCAGCCACAATCGCATCTTCTCTTCTCACGCCACGGAAAGAAGCCCGTCAAGCGTCGCGGCTTCAAACTGCGGTCGTCGTTCATGGAGAGCAATTCCTCACGCCCGCTTGAGAAGCCTCATGGCGTCTCAAGAGAGAAGCTCTTTGTCTACAAGCCCCTGAGTGACAACCAAAGCGTTCGTTTTCTTGTTCTCCAGCCGGGGTCTGGCTCTGATCCTTTGGTGGGGAGCCTGCAGATCGGGAGCCTTGACTCAGCGGACATTGAACAGCTTCCTCCCTATGAAGCTATATCGTATGTCTGGGGCTCTGGCACCCGGCAGTATGAGCTCACCTGCGATGGTGCCGTCCTCCCCCTCACACAGAGCATATATGATGCGCTGAATCGAGTTCGATTGCCGGACAAGCCGCGGCGGCTGTGGGCTGACCAAGTCTGCATCAACCAAGACGATATACCAGAACGCAGCCAGCAGGTGAAGCTCATGAATTTGGTATATAGAAATGCTAAAAGCGTGCTTGTATGGCTGGGAAGAGATCCGGATGGCGTGGCTGAAGAAGCAGGAAAGACTATCCGCTATCTCGATGGCGTGTTCAAAGACGAGAAGGCTCATGAAGAGTTCAAGCTGGCGCATGAGGAAAACCTGGCGCTGCAAAGCTCTGAGCCTTGGGTCCCTTTGGCAAAACTGACAAAACTGCCTTGGGTATGTATATGCCCCCCCCCCCCCCCTTTTTGCTGAAAGCATCTCCACTACATGCTTTGGGCTGTTGGATAGATCTTCTGACATTGAGGAATTAGTTTCAACGAATATGGATCGTTCAGGAGATTGGTACCGATGCTCCTGCAACGCTGTATTGGGGTGATACAGTGATGGACTGGGACACGCTATCTTATGTGGCAGCCGTTCTCAATGAGAGATATTACCACCTTCGCACCCGGTTCCTTCTAAACACTTCCAGCATTCGCTACCTCCACAAACGCTTCGTCGAGCCAGATACCGAATACGACCACGACCACAATCGAGGCAACTTTTCATACGAACTCCACAGAGCCAGACATTTGCTCGGAAACGACCCCCGGGACCACATATACGCCTTCCTAGGACACTTCTCCATCAGCAAAGCCGGCAAGGAACTCCAAGGCCTCACCGTAGACTACTCCAAGAGCATAAAAGACGTCTACATCGACGTCGCAGTGCGAGCCCTCCGCGGCGCCAAAGACCTCGTCACCCTCTCCGCCGCACACCACGGCAAGCCGCTGACAAAACGACAAGCAGCATGGGTCACCGACGATCTGGGCCTTCCCTCCTGGGCCCCAGACTGGCGCCATCTCCCGATTCACATTCTAGGCTCGCCGACGGTGCCGCACCGAGCGTCGGGGGACACGAGGCCGGACTTGACCATTGACGAAGACGCGCGCGTTATGCGCATTCGCGGCGTTAGGGTCGATGTCGTGGACAAGTTTTCGTGGACAATCTACGGGACGGCGTTTCAGGTGAAGCAGCAGGACGCTCAGGAGAAGAGGAGAGGGGGGAAGAGGAGGAATTGGGGAGGTAGCAATACCAGTAATGAGCTTGACAAGGGCGAACGCGACGACGACGGATTTGCTCAGCCTCAGGGGGATAGGGATACAACACGTGCTCCAAGCAGGAATTATGGCCGTCGTGATGAAGACGGCTCTCAGCAGCATGGCCGTTCGATGCCTCAACGACGGAGAACCGGGTTCGACCAAAATGGCCCTCGCACGCACGTCATGGAGGTGCTCTGGAGGCGCATCTGTGGCTACAGGACATTCAACCTCAATCTCGTATACCCCCCTTTCCTCAAGAAACCACCAGCAGGCACCAAAGCATCATCTTCATCCCCACAAGATCATCGCAGATCAGCCTTCTTCGCCTTCATCCAAACCCTCACAAACGCCTGCACGGGCATCGATCGCTCGCGCCCTTACTCGTCCATCCCCTCAGAAGAATGGCTCCGCAGCGCAGCAGCCTATCTCGTCCGCTACGCAGTCCCATCCTCCTCCTCCTCCTCCCCTTCTTCTCCTTCATCTCCCCCCTCCGCCACACTATCGCCATCCCAAACCTTCCCTACGTTCCCCTCCAGATCCGCCGGCAGTCCCGACAGCAACTCCAGCACAAACACCATGTCCTCCTTCTACGAGCGAGCAAACTCCATGTCCTCCCGCAGCCCCATCCCCATCCACCCCGCCATCCACGCCCTCTCCCTCACCGGCGATCCCTTCAAATGGAGCCACGAGGCCGTCCTGGTTACTCGCTACCGCCGCTTCGCAGTTACTCGCAAGGGTTACTTCGTACTTGGGCCCGACGCGCTGCAGACGGGCGATGTCGTGGCTGTGCTGCGTGGCGGCAAGGTCCCCTTTGTGCTGAGGAAGGTTAGCGGTGGTGGTGGTGATAATGAGAGGTGGATGCTTGTTGGGGAGTGTTATGTGCATGGGCTGATGGATGGGGAAGGGTGGGATGTTGAAGGGGTGAAGGAAGAAGTGTTTGCGATGCAATGAAGCTAGCAAGATGGTCTTTAGCACGTTTAATAACGATTAATGAGAATTATTATTAAAAATATGATGAATGGACGAGAATACTAATGATGAGGTTAATTGACGATGTCTTGCTTTTATGAAATATCATATGCTGATGAGTTCAAGATTACCGCATGATACACTTCGACGTTATACTATTTCGCACGTTTCGTACGTTTCACACAATTCATGCAATTCGCAATCATGACATTTATAAGCGGAAGAAAGATTCATGGAAAAGTTTTGGCATTTCTTGGCTGCTGAGCCACTGACCGAGTGGAATATTTCCCTTCCCCGTCTATTTAACTATATAAATCCAACATAAAGTAACAAAAAGAAAGCACTGGCGCTGTTTTCCGCCTAGCTCCATGAATAATAAGAATAACAGAGAGGATAAACTGCCTCTACTGTAAAAAGGTATGACAAAAGAAAGAAAAAGAAGAGAGCAGAAGCGACATTGTCATATGTGAAACCCATCCGTTGTGACCCCAGAAAAGAAAAACGCCGTATGCCGCTCCCAGGCCCATGTTATGCACATTCCAGCCTTGAAATAAGTGGAAAGAATAGAAGCCATGATAAAAAGAAAAGAGAATCGCTAATTATAGTAGACCGTGTGGTGAGATTTTTTCTTTATTTTTTCTTTGTTGTTTCTTGTTTTTTTTTTTTAAAGGTCCATAGTCAAGATCTCTAATCTTGATACCACTGCTTCCATGCTGGCACTTATGCTCTGTACTCGGGCCATGGCAATCGCAGCGTTAGCTTCCTCTTCAGTAGCGTCTACCAGTTCATATCGAGAGAGCATCTTCTCGGTTTCGATGCCACCAAAAATGTCAATATGTGAGAGGCTTTCAGTATCCAACTCGTTGGACTCAGAGACTGTTGATGTAGGCTCCGAGTGGTAGAGAGCAAACTCGGGGTCGGCCTCAAATTCCTCATCGATGGGTCCTGCCTCGGATTTGGCGACTGGAGTCTGCTCTACAGGTCGCTCAATCACTGGTACCTCAACCTTCTCGTCTTCAGACTGGAAGGTCTGCTCGATCACGCTGGGTGCCTTGCCAGACAGGATGCTGGAGTCGATGGGGGAGGGAACCTCGGAAGTTTCTACAACAAACACTCGGGGCTGGAAGTTGAAGCCATTGCCAATAAGCGAGAAATCAACATTCTGCTCAGGAATCATGGCCATGCCAATCTGGTGCTGAGAGGACTGCGCTCCGTAAGGGTTAACATCCTTAACTGAGCGCTGCTCTGGCGACTGCTGGGGCTCAGGCTTGACCTGTGGCGCGGCAGCAACAGAAGGGTTTGCGCTGAGGTGGTCCAAGAAGTTGGAGAATGCAGGGGAGGAGAGGAGCATGCGAGTGAGGTCAGACAGGCGCTTGTTCTCTTCGAGAAGAGCGCGGTTCTGGGCACGCAGATCATTGTTCTCTGTAACTTTGCTGGCGACTTCAGCCTCAAGTTGGCCAATGTACTCTGTAGCATGTTAGCAAATATGTCTCGGAATGGCGGAATGATAATCTCATCTTACCCTTTCTTCTTGATCGGAAAGCTCGGGCAGAGACCTTGTTACGCAGCTGTCTGCGCTCTTTGCTGCTGAGCTTCTTGCCCTCTTCGCTTGCCAAAAGGCGCTCGTCCTCGTCCATCTCCTCCTCATCCTTCTTGGAACGGTTGAGATTGGCCATGGGAGAGGAGGGATCGGATGGCGGAGGAGCAGGCTTGGCCCGCATCGAGTTTAGAAGCTGGGTAATCTTCTGCTCGACAATGGGATCGCTGGGCTGAGGCAGCTTGCCGCTGCGAGCCTTTGATTGCATAGGCTGGCGCTGAGCCTGCTGTTGCTGGATAATGTGCTGCTGCTGTCTCTGCTGAGCATGAGCCTTGGCCATGGCGGCCTGAGAGTGCGCGCCAGGCCACAGGCGGCCGACACCGCTGGCTTGGCTGGATAGGCTGGGAGAAGCAAGTGCCGAGTCCTGCTCGATGCTGCTGGGGTTGATTGTTGGGAAAAGCTGAGAATCGGCCGGTGAGCCAAAGTCCATGATGTCCGACGCTCCCAGAGTAGCCTGCGAAGGCGATGTGTTGAAGTCGAACATGTCGTTGTCTGATGGGAAGCCGGTCAGGTAGTCGAGGCTACCAAAGTCCTGGTATCCTGTGTTGCTCGTTTCATTGACGGCCATGGTGTTTGCGATGGCGCCGGGAACGAAGCCGGTTTGCTGGCGATACATGTCATAGTTGTGGCTAGGCCCGCTCAACCCCTGCGTCGTCGTCATTGAAGGCGTCGTCACGGCGGTGGTGACCGGGCTGGCGAAGGTGGGCTTGGAGGTGGTGGAGGGAGACAGCGACGGCGAGTTGTAGCTGGGAATTCCATCATACTCGGACAGATCCAGCAACGCGTCGATGTCGACGTTATTAGGGCCCGACATTGCGGCGGGTGTATTCGATACGAAACGAGACCTGGTGGTTATTGATTCGACTCGATCCGGGTTGACGATGCCAAGAGTGAGGTCGTCGAGATGGTTTCAGGAAGCACAGTGGGAAAACTATACTGGTAAATTGTATTTGCTTTATCCGCTCGTGAACAAAGACCAATGTGAGATGTTCGAGATGGCGGAAAGTTGGAAAATGGTTGAGAATTATTTGCAAGGCAGGAAGAAAGTGACGCCTGGCGGGTTGGGCTTGGGGGAGCGGCGATATTATGGCTCTGGGTGGAATGCGATGGATGGGTGCCTTGGAGACTGGGGGCAGACCAGGAGTCTGGGAACAAGGCGCCAGCACTCAGTGGACAGCCTACTGGCCACAGCGCTGGAAGGGACCGCTTTAGGGGATGCGCGGAGGCCCCTTGGCGCCTGCTGGCGTCTGGGAGGGGTGCAGGGATGCAGCGGGGGTGCCAGCACTAATGGGGCAGTGGACGCGTAAGCCTTTTGGCCCTCAGCATTTAATGCAGTGAGCGCCGTTGCAGAAGGTCGGAGGGCAGCCACAGCGGCGCAACCACTAGGCGCAGCCCGTTGGCCTGTTTGGTGCAAGTGCGCGATGGATCTTTTGCAGCTTTTGCACCTTTGGGCTAGCAGCTGCATCTCCATTGCCTGAGCGATGACGACGCCCGTCCCGCCAGCTAGACGCTCCGTGTACACGCTCGTCCGGCGGCTGCTCCATCCAGAGTGATACTTTGAGCTCTACATCCAGCAGGGCGCCGGCCACGATCCAATCCAGAGGCTGCTTTCGCCGGGTGCGCCAACCGAGCCGCTCCCAAAGACAGCACGATAGCCTCGGAGATGGGCAGGGCTGACGAACGACACGACGCAGCGGCCGCGAGGCCAAGCCTTTTAGCTCTCATCAGTACGAGGATTTGATTGCTTAGGTCCGCAGCAGCAGAAGTTTACGACGACTGTCCCGAAGAAGAAGAATATTTACTTGTCGTTATCTTTGAGTTGGGAGATCTGCCCATCACTTATTTCTACACGGTAGATACGGAGTACTTGCTACACCCTACTAGATAGACTCCATGGTAGGTGTTTCAACGCCTGTCATTCGTATTCCGAGTGGGCTGTCGCAGGAACAGAACAAAGACTGGGCCAAGCTTTTTGCTGGCTTCATTTTCACTTCGTCGGGACCGGTTCGCTTGTGCTAGTCGCTGTCGATTTGCTGCTAGGCGTCAATAACGCAGTCTTTATTGTAGCCCGACTCACCAATTCCGCTCCTTCGGGCTGCTCAACAGGCCGACGGTTCGTAATCGCTCCTCTGGGACGCCAATAGTGAGCAGCCAAAGATACTTTGCGGGTACTTGGCGCTGTAAACTCCGAGAAGCAAATTTGACTGGGCTCCTTTGCAAACCTTGGCTGCCGGTTAACGTACCCTCAAAGTCCGTCTACAAGTGCCTACTGACGAGACCGTCTCCCCACATTGTGGTGGCTGTGCACCACTCTTCGCTGCCCAGAGCCAACCAAGACAAATTGCTGAAATCCTGCTGGAAGCGGGTGGCACCCTCGGAGACCGAGACGCTTGGATCACGATGCGCATCACGTGATGTCTCGCCCTCGCTTTCGTTTATCTGAGAGACATGCGGTGGCAGTGTTTCACAGCAGGCCGGCGATTCGCTGGAGAGCGCTGCGCTCGCCTGATTGGCTCATGGCGCGCGTCTCCAAAGGCCAACTCCTGTCGAGCATTGCCAAGGTCGATTTGTTGGTCATTCGTTGCCCATTGAAACGAGATCAGCTCGACGTGCCAGGTTTCGTCGTGCGACCGCATCAGTGCATCAGGCAGAGATGCCGATGGCCAACATTGCCAATTCAGAGAACATATTCTCATCGCGGCTGTCAAAGCCAGTTCATCTCCATTGCCAAGGCTTAGCATGGTCCGAAGAGCAGCAATTTCTCCCACGATTCAGCTTCAGGCCTGTCGCCGCTGTGGCTTAGGTCCCGTCCACGTAGCGACATCTAAGCCGCACCCTGCAAACAATTAGTACCTACTACACCGGTACCTATGGAATCGTGTTGCGCAGTATGGAGTGCTCAGTAGCGCCTTACCACAGTACCGTGTGCATTTTGTAGAAATCCCCTTTCAAACCTTTCTTGGCGATAAAGTGCCGTCTTGCCGGGAATTAGGATTCATAGTTGCTGGGCAGCGGCTGAGTCGGCAGTGAGCTGCTCCTGAGATCCTTTAAGGGCGGAGTCCCTCGTATGAGATGCTCCAAGAAGCATTGAATCAGTAGAACGCCTAGCCGCTGCTTCTCCAGCGATGCTTTAATCTCAATGCCCTGGCGCGGCATTGTAGTTATACCTGTCAAGCTGAAACCTGTCTAAGGCCAGGATGCGACAGAACACGTGTGGTGTTTCTATTTTTGTATCTTTGATTCTGTGACTTGCGAGGCAAATTCCCACGAGGTACTCACAAATAGGTAGAAGTTCCACTCATACAGCTGCGATGCACTGTCAGTTTCACGGCAGAGCAGACGTGATGTTCGTTTGACCATTAGCGGCGACATTCCCGCCTATTCCCGCCAAATCTCCATCTCCATCAGGATTACAACAAAGGCTTTTTTCACACAATGAGACAATCTCTAATGCTCCGTTGGCTAAACATTTGATCCATCGGTTTTCTGGAGTATCCAATCATTCCGGCTTCCGCTGATTCGGCAGCCGCGGGTCCTCGAGCGTTTCGTGGCAGTGCCGATGGTGGATGGCGTGCGGATCATGACATAACCCGTCCCGTCCGGATGTCAATTGATTTCGAATGGCTATCCGTGTTAGGAAATGGATGATGAGACAATCCTCATGGCAGTGCGTGGTGATTTCACATGCGGTCGTCCATCTTGGTTTCTAGATTTCCATCTTCATATTCGCATTCCATATCCCTGAGTAGATCTATTCAGCTCTGATAAATCGTCGTTGTACGAGCGATGTGTAGTACCTTTGTTAATATGCGTCTAAAGAGTGTAATGCTGTCTGGAAGCCAGCTGTTGATACCCTTCATAGCTACAGTGAGCCTTTTCTTTTCTAAATCTGTGTTCGTTCCCACTAATATCAGCCTAGGCGATATTTTCAAATAGCCCTCCTATCCAATATATATATATATATATAATACATCGTCTAGATAGAGACCAATGACACTTGTTCTGCAAAAACACTTGCGCAATCGTGCTTATCGCTGCTACCCAAATATGCGAACGCCTGTCGGAAAGGACATATTATTTTCCGGAACGTCTGCTGTGCCTTATGTAATATAGGCTTCAAACTGTCCAACACCATGAGAGTCTCGCGTCCAACTGCCATATGGTCACGCATCTGGCTCCAGCACCTGATCAGTCGAAGCCCAACCAGCTTCCGGCGGTGCATCTCAAAGCGGCTGATTCTATATTGCAACGGCCCACCTCACGTGTGCTGGTATTGGGAACTGTCGCCTTGCAACTGATAACAGTCGCTGTAGGGCTCTTTTCTGCCCATTCGCGCGGGACCCACGCAACCTAGTTTTACACTTGGTCGTTTCCATCTGTTTGTGTGCTGTTTTCGCCCAGGGCCGGACAACCCCTCTTGCTGCTGCTCCCGCCCTGTGAGCGAGATTTATGCAAGATCTCATCGGGTTGCTGATGCAGCCGTAGGCGCGTGAGCCGGTGAACTGTGTCTTTTTGCTATGCTAACTCTACCTTTGTTTGTGGACTACTACACTACGTTATGATATTATAATCGTGTTTGACAGCCGCCAAAGAAAAAGAAAAAAAGAAAAAAAAGATGGGAAGAGGACGCCGTGGCTTGGTCCCGGCAGCAGCCTCTGGCCCCAAAGAACGTCACAAGAGATCGCAAAGGTCTCAATATCATCATCCCTACTCGCCTCCGCCTGACACTTTCAAGGCCAAGCCACCGCTGCCAAAATCCAAGCACCACTCTTACTTCGAGCTAGTTGAGAACAAGGAGAAGAAGAAGAAGCTCGAGTACCAGGTACGCTTCGTCGGCGCCGCATACAAGCCATCTACAGTCGTCTCTTCTGGCTCTCGCGAAGAGATGCTCACTTTGTCCGCAGATTACCACCGAAAAGACCCCGCCACCAGGGTTCGAGTTTGTCCCGATTGGCAATCCACAGTTGACTGCGGCCTGCAAAGAAATATCCCGCGAAAAAGATGCCATGATTTTTATCGTCTCGGTTTGTTTACAATCCCGGCTGCGTTCTTGTCAGTAAAGCATCCATCTAACCATCATGTTTTCTTGCTTTTTCAAGAATGCCAAAGGTCTCGATGAATCCTCACTCGCCAACCAGGTGCATCGAGTTGGCCATCATATCAGGCAAGTTATTGTTGAGGAAGCCAAAGAGAGCCTTGGCGGCTCGTCTCATCACGTCGCTCCGGTAACAGACGCAGGGCCTGAGCCCATTCCGGAATCTCAGAGGGCCTACCATGCTCAGGTTGATGGCGCTATCAGAGACTTGTTTCCACGGATTCCCAATACTGACCGTCAGATGATTATTGAGCATTCTTTCACTCGGGTTTGTATTTTCTCTTTTCTTCCTAGCCCCCGCCTCCCCTTCCCCCATGTTCAAAACAAGGACCTATCACGAACAATAATCTCTTCCTTAGGGCTCAGGTAGTCGATCCGAGCATCCCGTCGGGTTCTCGGAAGATATCGCACTATCCCGCAGGGTCCAGTTGGCTGTCTTGGCTCATATAAGGCACACTCATACACGGTATGACATGCTTTTGAAAGAAACAACTTGGCAGAAAGCTCGGAAAACCGTAGAATCGCTGTGTCTCGACATCCTCGTCAAGTGGCGGGGAGACGAAGAGACTGGTCGCGACCAGCTGGATGAGATCCTCCGCGAAGTGGTTGTCATTTCTGATTCTGAAGATGACGAGGACGACGACGACGAAGAGGACTCGACTGACTACACGTCAGATGAAGGTGCTGACAATGCCAGGCTCACACCCATGCCTGTGTATCGGTCAGCACCACCCTTGCAACCTGTGGATCGAACAGACCGCTCTCCTCCCAAGTCACCTATTCGAGAAGCGATTCCAGTGTCTTCTTCTCCTCCTATTAGGATCGGACTGGAAGACATTGGTCGTGGCCGTAGAGATGACAGGAGGGCTCAGCGAGGTTTCAGGAGATACCGTGCCTGGGAGGAGGCGATTAGACGTAACCGAGGGGAAACGCCCTTGGTGGAGCGAACCTCCCCGGATATAGCCATCAGTCATGCTTCATATCGACCATCGCCACCTGTTAGATATTCATATGACGCTTATGGTCGGCCATATGACAACCCTGATCCAATGGTCCATTCTGGCGGTGTCTTTGGAGTCTCCTCGCATCTGGATAGCCATCGGATACAGCAGCCAGTATATGGGATACCGTCTTCTTTGAATTCTTCGCCCTATCTTGGCCGAACAGGAGAAGCCCAGTCTTCTCATGAAAAGGTAATGTCTGTTGTTCCGTTCCCGACCAGCACGTCTTCTCGCGAGCTGGCCTCTTCTTCGGCTTCCAGTCATTTCCAAGACATGTTGGTACGTTCTATCGAATCTCGTTCTCCGACTGCGCAGCCCACCTTTATACGCACCTTGCCTCCTAGGAGCCAGGCATCTGTAAGTTCGTATGCGCCACTGGCCACGTCCCTGGCTAGTATTCAACAACCTCCCAAGCTTGTTTCGCATCCAGGAGAAGAAATCCGTTCTTGGGATCACCCTCCGCCTGCGCATGTATCCACTGGTTTTGATAGACCACAAGCCATGAGTATCGACGCTGTGTCCAGTAGAGAATCTGTCCAATCGCATGATTTCCGTGGCTCTACCTATTTGCATCCCCCGTCTGGATATGGAGCACAACCAGCGCCCTCTTTTTCACACCCGGCTTCTGGCAATCCAGGATCAGGCTCTTCTAGGCTCCCGGAAACAAGGAGAATCGTTTTACAAGCAACCCGGCCTGGAGAGCGGTCAAATCCTATCCTTATGGAGGATAGAGGTGGATATTTTGAAAGGGTCAATCCAAGGCCTGAAGGCAGCTCAAGAATTCAGCTACGCCCTGTCCGCCCTGCTCAACCACAAATAGAGGTTGAAAACCGAGGGATTGTCAGACCTCACACAATCTTCTCATGGGAGGAAGATTTAAGAAATAGAGGCGGACGCCGTGGCGTCGCTGAAATTGAGGTCAACCCTATAATCGATCCTCGCCCCCATGCGCCTCATCTTCGACAATATGATTCCCTTCAATATTTTGGCGCGGTGCCACCGGCTAAGGAGGAGGATTACAGAGTACAATCCCGGCGAGTGCCTGGTGGAGAGTATGGTGCAGCACCTCCCGAGGGCTACTGGACTATGTAAGTTGCAGTAACCTTGGATTGAAAGGCATCTTGGATATTTTGTTTTATGATACTCATATATTGTAGACGACAGCACGGCGACGAGCAAGTCTCAGGACCTCATCACGAACCCGCAGTCTATCATCCCAGTAATACACTGCCTCCAAGAGCGGATGAGCGGTATGAAACCAGGCGGGATCACCGCCCTTTGGCCCAATCAGCGCCAAATGTAATCATTATCGATTGATTGTATGTCTTTCTTCAGCATTTGACGGCAATACCAGCTCGTCTTTTGTTTTTTATCTTCTTCTCCATATTATGTTTCAACCAACCAGACATCATGCTTCAATCATGATGACGATGTTCAGGACTAGAAGCTTACACTTTGGTTTGTGGAAAAGCCGGCATGACGAAAAAAAAGCATGGAATGGAGGAATTTTTGCTTCATTAAACTCGTTATTATACCCCAATACTGTCATTTTCTTTGTGCCAGATTTTGGCAACGTGGAAGCACCACTATTTGATACCCAAAAAGAGGGAGGCATTGGCATTGTGTTATTTTCTCGAGGAAAGGTGTGGGAAAAGAGAGAGAGAGCACTAGGTGTGGAAGAGGGTCTGTATAAATCAGCTGTTATTTCTTTGTCAGGAACAAAGCTTGGATGATGGAGATGAGTGGAATATTGAATGTATGGATTCTCTCTTCTTAGAAGACTTTATTTATACAGAATACTATTTTACACTTCACATGACTATGTATCTCATAATAATGGTGCCAAGGCGAATGTGACAGATGTTTTGGAACTTGTAAATATATTTATATATTGCATAAAGAAAAAGCTAACCACGCAACCCACATTCGCTCACGTTCAAGAGAATATTATTATCTCTTTTCTCTTTCATGATCGTAGGTATCCATAACATGCCTATAAAGCTAGATATTCACCCATATCATCTCATCATTTTTCCTTTTCATGAGATGACGTCTTATATCTCCTCTCTATTCGTCCTTTTATCTTCTTTTTTTTTTAGTTTCGGCCTCCTCTCTTACCCTTTCCTACACCAGAGCCTCCAGAAGGACCATGTCTCTTCTCAGACCCGAGTCCCCTTCTGCCAGCTGCGATGCCGCCCTTACCACTTCTTGGGCCACCGAAAGAACCGCCGCCGCCACGGCCTCCACGACCACCGCCGCGCATGGGGCCGCCTCGTCCACGGCCTCTGCCGCCACGATCGCGACCGGGGCTGATGCTGTTCTTGACGGCCGCCGCGTCGTCGTCGTCCATCTCGTCGCCGTCTTCGCCATCCCTAGAGCGCTTGTTGGAGAACTTGAGTTTACCGCCACGACCGCGCTTAGCGGCGTCACGGCCCTTGATGGCAGCGACGTAGGCGCCAACGCCGGAGTTTTCGGGCTGGTCGACCTCCATGGCGCCCTCGTCCTCATCGTCGTCCTTGCCGAGGATGAGTTTGCCGTCGAGGTCAACCTTGGCCTTGGTCCGTTGGGGCTTGCGAAGCTTGACGGGCTTGGTGGTTGATATGCTGGCGAGAGCCTTCTTGTCGAGCAGGTCGAGGGGTTCGTCGTCATCCTCGACAATGTAAGTCTTGCCGCCCTTCTGGCCCTTCTTCTTGGGTCTTGCGTCTCCTTCATCATCCTCTCCTTCTGACTCCTCAGAGTCGCTGCTATACAGCGCGCGGTCGTATTCGTTTTCATACTGTCGCTTGCCGTCCTCCTCGTCGTCGTCGCTAGCATCCTCATCTTGAGCATTCTTGGCGGCATCCTTCTTTCTCTTCGCCCTCTCCTTGGTCTTGCGAATGTTGGCGAGCAACTTCTTGTCAGAATCGGGACAGGCGTTGTTGATGGCGTCGAAACCAAAGCGGCGGACCATTCGCTCCAAGATGTGTCTGACCTTGGACTTAAAGTGGCCCTTATGTTCTTTACTCCAGGTAACCAAGTTAGGCACGAGTGTGGTCAGGCGTGGCATCATCAGCTCAACCGGCAGGCTGATGACAGATATCTTGACAAAGCCCAGGCAGCTCTTGACAATCTCTCGGTTGTTTGAAGTCAGGAAGAGGTCCATGGTCTGCACCAAATCGGACAAAGTCTGCTCGCTCAGTGATGTCCGGAACTCGTAGAGGAGGCGGCTAATGGCGGTGACAGAGGCAGAAATCATGTGAGGGGTGCTTCCTGCAAGACCAGCGCTCACCATGGTAAAGAACTCCTCGATGCTGGCCGTGGCAGCTGGGGCATCGCTTGGCATGTGAGGTACCTTGCTGTTGTCGATAGTAGCACCGTCGGCAGCTGCCATCTTCTGTCCCATTTCAACCAGGAGGTCGTATGCGCTCTCACGGGCTCTCTCGTTGTTCTCCTTGCAGCAGATGACAATCTCACTCAAGACAGCTGGGATGAAATGAAGGTCGCTGTTAGGAATGAAAGGAAGGAGTGCAGAGATGGCAGCAATTCGCTCTCGTCTGGCCGGCGCAGATACCTTCTCTGAGCTAGAGAGGATCAGGGCTTGCATCTCAGCATTCCGCTCCTGCAGAGCAGCCTTGCCGAGCTCAGAAGTTGCCAGTCGAGGAATCAGCTTGTAAGCCTTCTTCTGCAGCTGGGGCTCCTCCTGTCTGTTGATGATTGCCGTAGCAATCTCAAACAGTGTGGCAAAGCTCTCTCGGGGGAGGTACGCTGAGATGGTGATGACAAGATCCATAAGCGTCTGCGCAGTAGAGGGCATGTGGTCTTTTGATTTTTGACCTTGCTGCTTGTTTTCTGCTGCAGGCGCGTTCTGGAGCTCTCCTGCAAGCATCTTGCTGACACGATCAAAGGTCTCCATAAGCTCCTGGTTGGGCGTGATGCTGAGGAAGGCATTCACAGTCTGAAGAATAGGGCCTCGGCTTTGGGGGAGAGTCTGGGTATATACGTTGAAGAGGACTGCGAGCATGTTGCCGGCAAATTGGCCGAGATATGTCAAGTTCTTGCGGGCAGCATCTTTGGTTACCCGGCTCTGCAAGAGGAGATCTTCCTCCTCCTCAATGTTTGCAACGGCTTGATTTGACTCAATCAGGGTCCTCAGAGCTCTGCAAATATCCAGTCTAAGATCGACTTGCTGGTAAAGAAGGTTGGCCAAAATTTCAGCCAGGGCTTGGTCAAAAGATTCCAAAAGGTCGAGGGGTAAATCGCAGTAACCTGGTAGGGTGGACCAAATCTGTTGCACGAGTGTCTCGTAGATCTTGATCTCCATAGTCTTCTCAGCTTCGCCATGATCCAAAACCTTCTGGAACATAACCTCACTAAGAGGCACCATCTCGCTCTTGAAATGAGACAGGTTGGTATTGCTGGTGTAGTCTCGCAGGATTGGGAACAGCCATGCTCGTCCGGCCTGGCCCTTGACTGGCTTGAGAATGTTCAGTGGAAGGACGGAGAGAACCGCCTCAGGGCCCATAGCCCGGACAGCTTGTCCTAGCACATCGTCTGCCTCCTTTTTGTTTCGGAAAGACGGGTTCTCTCGAATCTCGCCAATAGTGCGTGTGACGTTGAGCATGATGGGGTTTGATCTCCATCTCAGGGCGGTGAAGATTGCTTCTAGGACGTTGAAAGTCTGTAGCCAAGCGGCTTGATACTGAACACTGAGGAGAGACTCAGCTGCCTTTGCGATTTTATCCAAGACTTTCTCGTCGTATATTGAAGGCTCGAGAATAACATTTGACGGTACGCAGTTAGCCATGAATGAGATCAAGCACTCAGAAGCTGAGATTCTGATGTTCTCAGAATCAGACTGGAGGAATTGCGCCACCATGTTGAAGAGCTCAGGAAGGTTTTGGAAGGTCTCGTCAGCTTCAACCTGTGCCGAGACGTCGTAGCCTCGGGAAAGGATAGCAAGCCATGCTGGGACAAGCTGGGTATCGTTGGCAGCAGGGCGCAGCTCTGAAATAATCTCCATAAGTCGGGGAAGCTTGGCTGAAGTGACTTCATCCGTCATTCCCTCAAACATCAACTCGAAAATCTCGAAAGCAGCCATGGTCATGTACTCGTTGCCCGATTTGGCAATGTTTAGGAGCAGCTCGCAGAGAGATTCGATCTTGGTAGTTGGCCAACCGCCGCTTGCCGCCGCAACAGTCTTGACCAACTGGAGCGCATGAATCAATGCCGGATCGTGCGTTGTGCTGGGCGCCTTCTTGCCCTTTCGTGCCTGGATAGCTTGGGCGGCCAGATCTTCCAAGTTCTTCAGCGCAGTGTGCGCACACATGTCTGCAGCGGGGTGATCCAAGGATGGAGTGGGCGGAGGGTTCTTGAGCACTCTCTTGAGCGCATCCATAGATCGTCTTCGGACTTTGGGCCTCTGATCCAAAGCCAGGTTCAACAATCCGGCAACTGCGCGCCTGGGTCCGATCTGGGTAACAGACAGCTCCCATGAAGCGGCATCCTGAGCCAGGAGAAGAGACTCAAGGCACCCAATTGAGGTCCTTAGCAGAATTGGCTCCGCATCCTGCATCAACAAAACCGGTGCGAGCAGCGTAAGGATCTGAGTGAACTTGGATCGAAGCAGAGGCTGGGGAGCGAACGGGGTGACCACGTCAAGAAGGTAAACCACAGGAGTGGCTAATTCGATATTGATGTTTCCATTGCTCTCGGCCTGTTGCAGAAGCGCGAGGAGGGCAGCAAAATATCCAGTGGAAGTCGGAGCGGTGTTCTGCTCTTTCAAGGTTGATTCGACCGCCTGCAAGACAACGACAGTCTAAGCGCACACACAAAAAGTCAGTAACAGAAATAACAAAGGCTCTCTCTCATATGTGCTTTACCTTCTGCTGGCTTTGAAGACCAGGGGACTTGATCTTGTCCAGCTTCTCGGCCAGAGTCGGAGTCGCCATCTTTTTATCGATTTCGTCGCAATCTCCAAATCTGGTTGAGTGGGAGCAGAAAGCGCAGCGCCTTCGAGAACAAGCAAAAGCACCGAGATCAAAAAAATTCCCTTATCGCAATCCCCGCCAGCCCGATAACGACAATGGAGTGCGCAGTTGTGGAGAGTGTGGCTAAGCTGAGAGTCAGCCACAAGCGTGCCTTATGACAGTATCCGCTCAATCGCTGTATCCGAGCTGTCGACGTACCTGCGGCCCCTCCAAGCCTCAGTCTCTAGCTCCAAATAGCAGCTATTGGTCGTCAGCTGTTAGGGATCCAGCTTTCGCAAGTTCGATTCCGTCCCTTCTTCGCAGCTTCGAGGAACCATGACGTTCCTCATATTGGTGATTGGGGATCTGCACATCCCAGACAGGGCGCTTGATATCCCAGCCAAGGTAAATGCGCACACAGGAAGCCGGCCAGCTTGGGGCTGCTTATACCCTGGAGAAGAAGGAGTGTTGTCACCGAGTTCAATTACGTTTGTTGGCTAACTTGCGTTACCCTCTCCTAGTTCAAGAAGTTGCTTGCGCCGGGCAAGATTGGCCAGACGCTATGTCTCGGTAACCTTACAGACAAACACACATACGAGTACCTGCGGTCCGTGTCGCCGGATCTCAAGATCGTCAAGGGCCGCACCGATGTCGAGGCCACGTCTCTCCCGCTAACGCAAGTCGTCACCCACGGCGGTATTCGAATTGGTTTCCTGGAAGGCTTCACTCTTGTTTCCAACGAACCCGACCTGCTGCTGGCCGAAGCCAACAGGTTGGATGTCGACGTCTTGTGCTGGGGCGGCACCCACCGATTTGATGCCTTTGAGTACATGGACAAGTTCTTTGTGAATCCGGGAAGCGCGACGGGAGCATTCGTGACAGGGGCGAGCCTAGATGCAGAGCCTGTGTCTCCAAGTTTCTGCTTGATGGATGTAAGAGGCCCTTGTTATGTTTTATAGGAATATTTCTCCATGGTGCTTACTATTATAACAGGTTCAGGGCATTTCGCTCACTCTCTATGTATACCAATTGAAGACGGATGAGAAGGGAAACGAGAATGTGGCTGTAGAGAAGGTTACTTACACAAAGCCCGTGGAGCCATCTACCGGTTCATCATAACGCCTAATTTGAATGGAGAGAGGAAAGAGCAAACTCAACTAATAGAGAAACATCTTAATTGCCAACGGCAGAGGTAGAGGCAGAGTTGATACCCGGCCAACCCAGTTATACAAAACACTTTAGTGCTTGTCGATGCACGGGGATATATCACTTATACTAAGAAATGAAATAACAAAAACAGACTTTGGCTAGATGTGAAGTGTCCTTGAGAATTAGACCACGGACAAAACACAGAAGATTCAAAAATCAGGCCATAAAGATAAAATTCAAACACCATCTAATAACCTCCATCGCTTGGTATCTCGAGCATGAAAAAAGATTCAGGATCGCCTAACAAATATATCCTAATTTAACAGTCGTGAAAATCCAATAACGCCCAGCACGTCTTATGCTTGAAACACCTTATTCCTTTTTCCAGCCTCTCCTTCTTGCATTCAGAGTCGCTGTCATATCATCATGCTCCTGCGCCGAGAGTTATTCCTTTCCTTGAATGATATACCTTCTCTTTCGCTATCTTCGTCAATCATCATAGTAGACTGCCTTGATGTAGTAGTCCGTCTTCGACCCCTTTTCTTCGGTTCTTTAATCTCCTCTTTCTCAATCGGGGGCGACTCGCTTGTAAATTCGTACACATCGTTCTCTGCCAACCCGCTGCTATCAAGGTTGGTGCTCTCAGTGATTTCCGTGTCCGTTGAGTTATCGCCTGCGATTTCGATCACCTTTGGCGCTATACTAGAGGAACGTTTACGTCGCTCTGTAACAACACTACCCGAAAGGATATCAGTGATGAGGTTTTTTGTTGCCAGTGGGCTTGTTGGAGCATTGTCATTTTCTGTGGGAATATCCGTCGCTTCCATCTGTCGTTGGGTTTTTGCTGATTCAGACATGGCAGGATCGTAGTTGCTGACTCGTCGAGCATATTTGCCCTCTCCAGCTACCGCATCAAATAGCTCTTTGGTAGGCCTTCGCATCTTGACTCTCAAGTTGGGCTCGGCATAGCTGATTGTCATCCGATTCCGCCTACTAGGCCGTGATGTTTCTCCACTAGACGAGATATCGTTAGGCGGAGGCGTGTCTCCCCGTGATCCATCGAGCAGTGCCGCTAATGCCGGAGAAGAGGGTGAGAATAAAGAAGACTCTCTGATGGGTGCTACCAAACCATGCACATCATCTGATAGTCTCTGAGGTTCAACGGTAAGAATAGGCACAGTGTCGGCTTTGACAGACGAAAGCTTCGCCGTTTTTGGTGGTCTCCCAGGTGCGGCTTTTGGTTTTACTGCGTTGACCTTGGCTGCAATGATATCATCAACTATGGATGATTTCATATGAGGGTTCTTCTTTGGAGAATTGATATCGTCGTTAGTGCTCTTGGCGGATAGCGGTTTCCGAATGTTCTCTGAGAGGTCCAGCTGCGAATTCTTTCTCATCTTGGCAAAATCCTTGACACTTCTCCCATCGACCTTGTCACGAAGCAATGTCTTTTTCCCCAACATCTTGCCAACGCTATTCTCATCCGTCACTCTTTGGGGTTGAATATGTTCGTCGTCGTCTCGAGCCCCAAATTTTCGTTTTGACCCGGCCTTAAGGGGCTCGATTGGTGCATTTTCGACGACATTTTTCGGCTTATTGGGCGGTCGCCCGCGTCCTCGCGCTATCACGGGCCGCTCGTTTTGCTCTTTTTCCTTTTCTACTTCTTTAGGCGGAGATGTTGCGTTGCTTTGGTTGCTGTCTGGATTCAATAAAGATAGAGCAACTGGAGGCTCAAGTTTTCTAGCTTTCGAGCTGTTGAAACTCTCATCGTTATCCTTAATAGGCTTTGATCTACTCGGTGAATCGATTTTCACCGGGTCTTCTTCAATATATTTAGACATTGGTGGAGGGCCTAATTCTGGTGATTCAGCTTCGATATCTGCTTCTGACCGGAGCGCCATAATTTGTTCAGGGCTGTGTATCGGTTAGTAACTTCATTCATCTCCAAGAAACCGAGCCCACTTACTTCATAGATCTCCGAGGATAGCTCTTATTTTCCGCAATATGGCCCAATTCCTCAACATCTCTTGCGATTTCGCGTAGCCTCCTCTGGGATGGACTGGGGCGAGTTGCGCTAAAGCCCATTGTCTGCTTCGGCCTTCTCCTAATCATGGGAGAATGTCTCTTTGCAGGGGGCTCAAGGCCCAATTCAGCAATGAGAGAACCCCATTCCGTAAGTTGCGATTCCAGTTTGGCTTTTATGGCCATTGCGTGATCTGCGATTCTTTGCGATTCATTGTCTTCGACTTGTTTCTCCAGCTCCAGTATGCGACTGCGCAGTTCGAGATTTTCGGAGAGCATACAAGCGCACTCATTCTCTAGCTCTCGAATTCGTAAGGCCCGAATATTATTTGTCTTTGCGAGTTCCCTATTCTGGCGAAGCATCTTTTTGCGAACTGTCCTGTAGTTAGCACACGCGACAGTCCAGATTTCGAAGCCCGAGAGCTCGAAAAACAAAGAAAACACATACGCGTTTCGATGCTCTCTGTCGGCACCGGCATTTCGTTAAGCCTGGCCATGGCTCTACACAGAGCGCGCGTATCGGCTACGCAGAGGCGAAGGAGAAGATTCTAATACAACAGGGCGAGAGATGCTTGCACGAGTGTCAAGAGTGTTTGAAGTCGGTCTGCATGTCGTCGACTCTGGCGGGATGAATTTGGCCATCATTGTTTACTCCATGGCTTGTTTGGGCATAGCGCAGAAGGGGCATGCGCTAACAGCCCATTTGCACGGCCAATGTACACAACGCAGCTCCCGTTGCTACCTACCAGGTATGCCCAGAGCATAGAGCGCCACTGAATTTAGCCGCTTCAGTGCTGTAAGCCCCGCCAACCCATCTAATAACCTGCAGAGGTACATGTACCGATTCATATAACCTGGACCTTGGGACTTGTATTTGAATTCTAAATAATTCGTCAAGAGTGGAATAGCCTTTAGTCTTGATACACCTTCTGAGAACTCAAAAGCTCTTCAATTCTCAAAAACTCTTCAATTCAGCTTATAGCTTTGTTATTGCTTATATAAGATGAATTTCCTCTTTAGACAGAGAAACAGACAAGTTGATCACACAAAAGGATGCCTAGCTTTGCATCCATATCATTTACAACACCCAAAGATAAAGGTTATAGTACTAGTGTAGTTAAAAGCGAAAGCTCTTTCAAGAAATTCTCAACTTTGGGTATAGATCGCTGCGTCACAAAGCCAATACAGAAGATATCGCCAGTCACATTGTTCAATGTCACCACGGCTGGTTTAACGGATGAATGCTATGCTGCGCCGGAATGGACTTATGGACTGAATATTGTGTGTGAACCAAATTAAGCAACACATACTGCTCGATATTTCAGATTAGCTAGGCGAACTATAAAATTGTTATAAATATCTTGTTTAGTAGACGAAGCTTGGTTCTTCTCAAGGCGCGGTGCATGCAACTAGACTTATAGTGAAAAAATATACAGTGTCTAGATATACAAATGCCGACTCTCCGCACGGTATGCCACACCAAGATTGTCACACCCAATCAACAGCTCTAGCTAGTTGAAGGTCTAAGGCTCGAAGCTCACCAGCGCGTTCGCATTCTTTGTTTATCGTAATCACGATTTGTCCCGTCGACCTCTTAAGCACTATTCCCATACTGCCCTACGGCAAAGAGGATATTTTTTTTTATATATTCATTGAGTGTATTTCCGCACACCCAGGGACATTAATTGCCGAAAATGTCGTATCCCACCAGGTGTTTTTCGTCGCATATGCGCGCACCAAGCAGCTCAGTCGCCTCAGCTCCGCAGTCACCAGCCCTCTTGGCCCGAATCGAAGAGAAAAAGGCAGAGCTTGAGAATTTGAAAGAGCTGAGAGACTTGAGCGCAGCAGTAGCAACCCAGATGGAAGCTCTAGAAGAGAAACTGTCCACTCTGTCGGATGGAACAGAGGGTAAGACTAGCTACCTGGCTATCATTGTAATGTTGGCTGATATTAACATACGGGTAGCTATTGCTGCTGTGGTTGGCAACTGGCATAACGTGCTTCGTGCCATCAACATGGCTTCAAGTAAGTCCAGCTTCAGAGTACTATAGCTATAATGTGCACAGCAGCTCAACCATAACACAGCAAAGCTAGCAAAGACAGCAACCGGTGCTGGCCCAGAAGAAGAAGAAGCGTCCTCATCGACTGGACCATTACCCCAAACTCTAGTACGAATTCCTACGGAGCATGCACCAACACTGCAGGCGCAAGCAGAAGCGGTAGAAGCGGCAGCCGAAGGAGAATCGACCTCGGATCCTTAGGGTGGAACGAGAGACGGCGGTAATTAAAAGAGAGAGCCGACTCGACTATTCTGAGAATGGAACCCAAGCTCGGTAATAAGCTATCACGGGAAAATGAGAGGCTAGGAATATTACTACAGGAACCACAGCACATAGGGTGGCTTGATGGGCAGCTCTATTTTTGGTTTGATGGTTTGATGGTTCCCTGGCATGGAAGGCTATTCCCCAGAAGATACTCTGTCTCTGCTGCAAGAGATTAAAATCTGAGCAGCGGATAGAGGAGGCATCTTTCCAAAGGTCAGCACCATCAGCCATCGATCGGCAGCTTCGCGTCCTGAAGATTGGTAACTTATAGCGGGCCGGGCGATGGAATCGCGCCGCGCTGCCTCGGTCTCGGCTGCGATGCCGCTCGCCACTTCAGCACAGCTACCGGAATAGCGAGCGACAAAAAAAGAAAACGGAAATGACGATGGGTCAGCAAGGTCGAAGCAAGAACAGTGGAACATGGCCGGCAGTGATGGAAGGTGGAAGAGGCCGAACTCATTTAATTTCGGCTCCACCACAGGCCATATCTGTTTCATCCACCATCAACACCCAGTTCATGCAGCTTCTTACGGCAGACCAGCCCAGCTCGTTTACCCCAGAAAATCATTTGCCTATTTTACTATGCCCAAATCAGCATCATCGACGCAATCTTGATTTCAGTTCGTCACCACTAGTTGAAATAGAAGAATTCGCGAACATATTGAATTTTGGCCCCGCTTGCGCCCTCGACGGACTTCAGGGTTCTTTGCGAAATTACATAGGTTTTTTGGGTACTGGGCGCGAATAGTGTAATTGATTTCTGTCGTATCTGATAGAAACCCCCTGCTTGCGAAGTTTCCAGTCCACTTGGCCCTCAACGGTTTTTTTTTTGTCTCGGAATCGCATTGGCGAAGCGATGGCCCAGTGCAGCATAGGAGCTTCATCGGCGACAGAGGCCGGCGACTTTGAACGCTTGCGGAATGGAGGCACATTGGACGTTCGCTTTGGGGCCGACATTTTTGGGCGACCCGCCAGCTCTCGTGACGTTTACGAGTACGAGAAACTACCTCATCTTCCGACGAAGCAAATCACCTCGTCGAAGCGGAATTTAGCGGGGGGTAGTGTTGACCAGGATCCCTGCCCAGGTCAATGTCACAGCCAGGGTCGCCAGGCATCGGATGTTGCCTTTGCTAATGGGCTGAAGAAACATGTCGTGGCAGCATCCCCCTCGACTCTTTGTCGAGCAACCAAACAAGCCTCACAGCCATTTCGACGTCGGCCAGCGGTTGATTCAGAGACATTTCGGCCTCTCGACTCATCGCGAGAAGCAACTGCGCTGAGAGTCAACAAGCACAATTATGAGAACACGGGGTCACCGTCCACTCGTGAATCTCCAGGTGTGTTGGCATACAGTCGCAATCGTTGGCGCCCTCCTTCTCCTTCTTTGCAACCAGTCATTAACATATGTTGCGGTTCTCCTAGAGCGCTTTGCAGAAGTATACGACCTATTGAAAGACACGGTTACCGAGCGCTCCATCTGGCAGCAGGTTAAGAAGCACTCGGCTGGTCAATTTGAATGGTTGATGACCCATCTGCCGTCTCCAGACTCAACCATCCACGACAGCTCTTCTGAAGAGTACGTTACAGGGCACGGGACGCACGACGATACGGTCTACGCCTGCAGTCTAGTGTTGCAGAAAAAGCGAGGGCCTCATAGCGACAGCGAGTGCCCGCTCAATTCCTATTATTTGCTGGCTACGCCGTTGCAGTACAGCGCCAATTGGACCGTGGAGATGCAGGAGCCTCGAATTCTGAGCGACGACGAAGAATCTGTTACCTGGGTAGACGGGAGCCGCCCAGGAACGCCGCCAATGAAGGTTCCGGAGATTGTATATGCTGTTGAAAATGCAGTATCGCCGACGTTTACGGCAGTGAGTGACAGAAGCTTTGGCGAGAGCTCATCAAGAACCACATCATTCTCGCTGCCGCGAATTGAAGATTCGCTAGAAGAGCTGGACCGGCTGGAGGATGAATTAGAGGCACTGAATGACTTTACACGCTCTCCACAGCTGCACTCACAACAGCTGCACTCACAACAGCTCGCGCTGCTAGAAAAACAGCAACAGCAGCAGTTGGCAAAAGCTGTGCCCCAGCCAGCTGTAGAGAGGGCAGCCAATGCCTCGAAAAGATCGACTGTGGCATGTGTGCCGGCCACGGTTCGCGTTAAACCTACAGAGAAAGTCAGTGCACTACCACGTCGGTCTATGTCTCTTGTGATACGCGAGAAGAGCGTAGATGAGCCGACTAAAGCATCTCTGAGCCGTCGGTCGGGTCTTGGCGTGTTCATGTCCAAAGCAGGTAGCACCCTGGCGACGGTCGCCAAGTCCTCAATTGGATCGTCAAAAACGCCTACAATTCCCAAGTTTGAGTTACCAGGTAAGGCTGTAGCTCGACGCTTGAAAGAAGTCCGTGACGCCCGCGAAGCGCAGCAAGCCGCGGCTCACAAGGCATTGGAAGCTCCTCCACCCAAGCCGAGAACCGGCAAGGCTTTGCCTAGACCTACCTTTGAGCTGCCTGGAGATGCCATCACGCGGCGGAAGAAGGAGGAAAACGAAGCAAAGCTCAAGGCCCAGCAGGAAGAGGAGCGCAAGAGACGGGAATTCAAGGCACGGCCCGCAAAGGCAGGCTCTACACCCAGCACGCTTCCCCGGGATACGGTGGCAAGTCGGGCTCGCCAAGCCAAAATTCAGGAAGAGACTGCAGAGAGACTGGCTGCCTCGTTGCATAAGGTCAAGCGGCTATCGCTGGGTCTTGTGCGCGACGAGCCTACGACACCCACGCTAATTAAATCGGAGAAGAAGCGCGGCGGGCGCAGCTCCATGATGGCAGCCGCTGAAGAGATCAATAGAAGTGTTCTGGCATCATTGGGCAGCTCAACTAAGAATAAGAATCTGTTGTCCATAGGAGGCATGATGTCGCGGCTGAAATCCCGAAGCAAGGAGATCCAGGCACAAGACACTGCAAGCACCAAAGAGAGGAAGAGTTGCGAAATCAGCGAAAGGCCGGTGACGGCTAAAGCAGCCCGAGATGAGGCTGCCGAGCGCTCTAGAAAGGCGAGCCGAGAGTGGGCAGAGAGAAAGCACCGTATGGAGGCTTCACCTCTGAAGCAGGAGGGGGAGCCGTAACTAGGCGAAGAAGCTATGGCATCGCCACTGGAGCTTGAGAGACGCTGCCCACGGTCTATTTTGACTATTCCCGCTTCCGTCATTAGATGGTATTTCTTTTTTTTCTTTGTCCTCCTTTGTTGCTTTACCACAAATGCTTTGCATTGTCTGAACAGCACTGGTACGCAACATTTATTCTAATTACGAGGGGGGAGATGCCATGCAGGCGGCGAAGTTTATTGAGCATTGGTACGGATCGGATTGTACAAATAGGGCATATCTGGCAAAGGAAGGAATTGGAGTTTTGGGCATTTGGATTTGGCGTTGTGCATTCGCCAATGATTTGGGATACAAAGACTTTGACGTCTTTTTGGGAGCAATCCCATGATTGCAGCCGCTGAGGCGCAATAATACTTAGCTAACTAGAGTAATTGTAACATACATTAGCACATGCTACTACTGTTGTGCTACGCAGAGTAGTAGACAATTAGTAGCAGTTAGACAGAGGACATGGCATAGAGAGACGCAGGGCTGACAATTTGGCGGCCGATAATTGGGCAGCAGTGTTGGAGCGCGGTGGATGAGACTAAAGGGATCTGCTGGCCGGGCCTGAATGCATTGTTGAAACAATAGACTAGAATTAGTGCATACATGGCGATATCACTACGACCAGACTAGACGTTTTTTTGCGATTGCAAGTCCAAGGCTGTCGTGTGCCATGGTAAAGCATGGATTCTGGTAATATAGATTAGTAGTGCTGTTCACATATTATTACCTACTACAAATACTACCTGTAGCACCTATAATTAATGCCTGTAACAGGTCATGACGGAGCAATCATCAGCTACGATGCAGGCAGGGAGGCAACTTGAGCAGGAATTCGGTCCGAGAGGGCAAGAAGGATGAATGGAAGGGAAGCGCCTGGAGCGGGAAAAGCGATCTCGACGGCGTTTATTGGCTCGGCCGGTTCCTGGCATTCACTTTTATTGACAAGTTTGAAGCTAGAGACGCGGGCATCGTTACATTTATTCACCCGCCGCTCTCCAAATTTTCTAGGCTTAGTCTTCTCGTTTGCCCTTTTTTGCCAGGTTGCTTTCTCCTCCTCCAGGGTTCATAGCGTATCCTCATTTTTCACAACATCAAGCAAGCATCCAGGCGATCCCACAGAGATTTCACAGGTTCACACTACCAACAGACCCGGCTGTTGTGCATCGGCCTAACAGACCCTAGCAGCGTCTTAGGTGCAGTAGCTGGGGAGCTTAAACGTGAATCCTTCCTGTCAGCTGTCAGAAGCTTGGAAGCTGGTTTTAGCTTGGCAGCAAAGACTCATCTCATCTCATTTTCATCTACTACTTACAAATTTATCCCGTCGTTTCTCTCTCTTCTTCTCTCGCTCGCGGATCAAGACAACTCTGCCATACTCTCCATCCATGTTAACTTTGTAGCAATCCGAGTCTTTCATCGATAGGATACAACTAAACGAAGAACAAAACAACTAGAGACGCACGTCATACGCCAAACTGACTCGCGTGCAGCTCTGTTGAAGGCGTCGCCAACCTTCAACCTTTAGCTTTCAGCCTCGTTTTCTTCGATCATCGCCTACCAGACAAGAGGCTCAAAAGGCGCCGCCGGCCATGTCTTCCTCGCCGACCGTCGTGGTCAACGGCTGCACCATCGTGGGCGCCTTCCAGCCCGCCTCGGCCAAGTACCCAAAGGCGCTGGACATCTTCCATGGCATCCCCTTCGCCAGCGCCCAGCGCTTCGCCCCCGCCGTTGCGACTCCTCTGGGGGATCAGGCCTCGGGCATCGTCATTGACGCCTCACGGCCGGCGCCCTCGCAGCCCTTCCCGATGGCGCCGCACGCTACGGCCGAGGACCCGTTGAATCTCAACATCTTCCGGCCATCGTTTTCATCGTCGGCGTCGGCGTTTGTGGTGTCCGATGGTATTAGTAATGAGGAAGATGCTATAGCTGCTGGTGCTGAGGCGAGGCGAGACCTGCCGGTGGTGGTTTACGTGCACGGCGGGGCCTTTAACTTTGGCTTCCCCGCGGAGAGAGATCTGGCGTCGTTTGTGGCCTGGGGGAGGAACCAGGTGCTGGTTGTGAGCATTTCGTACCGTCTGGGTGCGCTGGGGTTCTTGTCTGGGTCGCCGGAGACACCACCAAAAGGCCTGAATCTGAATCTGGGGCTAAAGGACCAGAGGGTGGCTGTTGAGTGGGTGAGACAGTGGATTGGCGAGTTTGGAGGAGATGTTGACGATATCACGCTCTGGGGATCGAGTGCTGGGGCGCATTCAGTGAGTTATGACGTTGATGATGATGGCTGTATATTCATTTACTGATATTGACTGCTTCTCAGGTCGGCCATCACATGCTTAACCCTTCACCTCTTCCCTTCCGCAAGGCCATCCTCGAGTCTGGTTCTCCAACAGCGCGCTCTGTTCTCTCACATTCACACCCTCGCAACGTTGGGCAGCTAAATGAACTTGCCATGTACGCCAACAATAAGCCTCTCGATTCACTCCCCATCGACTCTCTCATCCAGTCGTCTTTCACGGTGTATGCCATGCACCATACGGCCGTGACTTGGCCCTTCCAGCCCGTCATTGATGGCCCTGGAGGCATCATTCCCGACCTGCCACTGAATCTATGGCGAGATCTCGTCAACTCAGGGCGCGCAAAGGACTTATCCGTCATCACTGGCTTCTGCTCTCATGAGGGCACTACCTTTGCGCCTCAGCATGCTTCTACCAGCGCCGAATTCCGCTCCTTCTTCCAGAAACTCATTCCCTCTTTTTCAGCAGACGATCTTGATGCTCTCGAGATGCTCTATCCGGATCCCCTCATCCATCCAGATTCCCCGTATCGCCAGCTTCCTGGTATAGGCGGTCCTCAGAGACGCCCTTATGGGGCCCAGTTCCGACGCATTCATGAGGCATACGGCCATTATGCATACATTTGTCCCGTACTACACACTGCACACACTCTATCCAGAGCCGGAGCCCGCGTCTATCTCTATGAATACGCTGCTCTATCTTCTCCCTTCAAGGCAGCCTCTCACGGCGACCAGCCTCCAGCTGTAACGCATGATCTTAATGTCCTCGAGTTCACTCCAGGCCTCGTAGCCACTGCTAAAGAAATGAGCCAGCGCTGGGTTTCCTTTTCCTCATCTCCCTCTGGCACCTTGGACCAGAGTGACGAAGATGAACGGTGGCCCGAATTTCAATCACCCTTTGGAGATGATGGCTCTCTTCCAGGAGCAGGGCTCGGCGAGCTTCTCGTTTTTGGAGATGGCAACGACGAGGCCGCGGGAGGAAAGAACAAAGGCACACCTGTAAAGACGAGGACGCTGACGGAGAGGGAGCTGGAGCAATGTCGCTTCTGGTGGGACCGCATGGAGCTGAGTCAGGGCATGGGAGAGCGAGGCGCAGCGACGGCTTGGCTAAGCGCGTGACAGCATCGAGAGAGGGAAAAGCAAAGCATGAGTGGGAAATATGTTATTTTTGGAGTTTAAAAAAGGGGAAATACTAAAATAAAAATTATGTACAGTAATGTTTTCATGAGTTGAGGATTTGGTAGCTCGTAGCTTGTAGACTGCCTGGGGATTGTGTAGATGATGTAAACTACCAACACGTAAGAGAAGAAACCTACTTGTAGATGGGCTAGTATTGAGGGCATATGATGCCTTGATGTGTAAATAAAGCTATAGAAAACAAGGCTGAGACAAAATATGCAGGTTTCTGCCTATTAAAATGACCAATTCCCGCTCTGAGAATTTCAAGAAGCAAGGGAGAGAGAGGGGAAGTGTGCTGTCGCTATGCTCCTGAATGCCCCCTTTCCTCTACCTCAACCTGGGAAGAAAGATATATATCATAAGCTAATAGTACAAAGTACAGCATATATAAAGGACCAGTATTACAATATTTTTCATTAAAACAGTCGTGCACAGTATATAAACAAGTAAAAAACATTTCAATTTATTCAGCGAGCATTAACGAGCGTAGTAGGAGCTCTATTTTGTATAAATAGCCTAGATAGATAAATACGTAAAAGGGGGAGAGTGTGTTATTTTAGACAAAAAGGCATTAATGACAATGGCAAGACTGAGACTGAAAAAAAAAAAAAAAAGCAGA
>KQ479163.1:130557-192276 GCA_000331835.2 Trichoderma hamatum GD12
TGGCAAGACTGAGACTGAAAAAAAAAAAAAAGCAGCAGCCGTAGCAGTAATAGTAAAATCGGGCTCGCTACGCCTGCAGATGCATATCGTATTTGTATGTACAAAGTGCGACCTCTCTTTTTTTGTTTTGTTTGTCTTGTTTGTCATGGCCAATACATGCGCGTTAAAAGTACCAAGCATGAACAGTCATGTTTTCAACTCCATCATCCAGCCATGATAACTGTCACCTTTTCTCTCCTGTCTTCTCGCAAAAAAACAAGCAAACATAATAAGCGGACCCTGCTTTTTCTTCCTCCCTCCTCCTTCTCCTCCTTCTTGTTCTTGTGCAGATTATATCAACTCTTTTGCGCATAAAATTAAAAGAAATTCAAACTCAAATGCCAATACACGGCATGGGGGAAAATATGCAGCTGCGCCGTGATGTGCTGTGCGGTGCAATAAATAAAGCGAGAGTGTGAATGAAGCGAGCGTAGATAAAAAAGAAGAAAAGCCAGATTTCATGGTATGCAAAGCATTATTAAACAAGGTGGTCGCAAAAAAAAGAACATCCTAAAACGCCTCTCATGGTCCTTTAGCATCTTCCAAACCCCAGGATATCCTTAAAGCACGACGGGCGTTAAAAAAAATAAGAAAAAAATCATCCGGGTCTCACAGACCGCACAACTAAAAGTTCTGGGAAATGCCAGCGCTCTGTTGCGGGAAGTGGCCGGGATTTTCAACGCGCGCGCTGCGTCGTGCAGGATTATCGCGGATGACGGGCGGAGCGGGCATGTTGTCGCCAGGATTGCCATAGCCAGTCTCATACGGGCTCTGGCCATATTGATCGTAGTAGCCGCCGCTACCGCCATAAGCCATGCCTACACCACCATCGGAGCCGTCTGATCGGCCAGTTGCGCTGTATGAAGAGGACGCATTGGAGGCTCCTCGCCTTACGTCACCTCGGTTGTTTGCGGCTGCGGGACCCATGGCACCAAGAATCTCTCCCTCGGGGTTGTCAATCAAAGCGGCCTCGGACATGTTACCGCGAGGAGGCGAAACGTCAGAGTATCCGTTGTTGGTGGCGCCAGATATTGTTGTAGAAGCCTTTCGGCCTGTTGAGCCACCAGCAAGAGTAGTCGATCCCCAGCCGCGATATCCTACGGATTCCTCCTCTCTCATCTCATATGAATCTCCACCAGACATGCCGACAACTGGAATTGTAGGATCCGCATTGGGGTTATAAGCATAGTCTTCAACCTCCTTTCGGCGCTCTGCCTCTGCTTGACGGCGCGCGCGAGTCTTCTTCCAGAAGAAAAGACCGATAACTGCCAAAATGGCAATAGCAACAATGGGGACGACCACACCAATGGCTACCTTGGCCTTTGAATCAAGACCACCGCTGCTGTCCTTACCAGCAACGCCATTCGGGGTTGCCGTAGAGCTAGAAGAGGAAGTTATGCCACTTGGACGAGAGCCTGAAGGGGTCGTGGTGTGTGTCACGACGACATTAACGGTAGAACCATCGGTGCCCGAGACAGAAACAGTGACATCAGTTGACGATGGTGGTGGCGTTGTTTGCGCGGAGGAACTAGAGGAAGAGCTCGGTGGTGGTGTTGTTGAAGGGCTGGAGGTTGTGTGCTCCGGCGTTGTACTGGAAGAAGTAGAGTCCGGCGTCGAAGATGGTGACGATGAGCTCGATGGGGTTGAAGTTGGCGGCTCCGTAGTCGGAGGCGGCGTGGAGGACGATGGAGGTGGTGTGGAAGACGAGGTGTCTGGCGGAGGAGTAGACGATGGAGTCGAACTCGGGGGTGCCTCCGACGGAGTAGATGATGGTGTCGATGACGGCGGAGGTGGTGGTGCAGTCGACGATTGTTCTGGAGGAGGCGTTGTCGAATTCTCTGGCGGAGGCGAAGAACTGGCTGCGTTTTCCGCTGGTGGTGAGGACGAACCCACTGGTGGTGGATCGGTTGTGGCCATGGTGACGGCGCCGACGAGGTTGGCTAGAGATGTGAATCGGCTGTGTTTATGTGTCACGTCAGCGTGAGGCCGAAGAGGCGCTTAAGCAGACCAAGAAAGTAGATTGAGCGAGAAGTGCAGCGTAGAGAGCAAATAGCAATCATCATCTTGAGCATCCAAAGTCGACAATGGGTTGTAGCCCAGGCCTACACAGATGAGCTAACAAGACGAAGCCATCCAAGCGGCTTCAAGGCCGAACGCATGCGCAGCGCACAAAGTCGGCGACAATTCAATCACACGCCCGGATGATCCAAAGACGCCGGGGCAAGCACAACAGAGAAGATCGTCGCAGCAACGAATCGGCGTGATAAGGGAGGCCAAGGGCGAGACAATGAAAGCCGCAAACGTACCTGTCTGACCAGTCCAACGTTCCAAAGACGAATCCAAAAAGAAGATTTTTGGCGCGCGCGGAACGAATCGATCAATTCGAACGACGAACCAGATGAAAATGATGCAGCCGCCGTCACAGAGCAATGGGGGAAAAAAAAAAAAAAAAAGAGAGAAAAAAAGATGCCTGTCCCCAAAGATGGGTCTCTCGCTATCGTCCTCCGTTTCGTAACACACAAAAGGGCGTCCAGCCGCAGTGCTGGGATGCAGCGACTTTCTGACGGGCCGGCCAGAAAAGCTAGCCTCGGGGGCCTAGGCTCGTGCAAGATTCGCACCCGTTGCAGCGAATGGAGCCGCAAGCAGATGCGCGATAGTGGGCCGCAGAGTGGAGGGGCGTGTCTTGCAAGTGAGAAGACGCACGTCGTGTGAGAGAGTAGAGCGGGAAGGGGAAAAGAGGAGATGGAGGATTGCAAAGCTGCTGCAGGGCGCTTAGGAATGCGCGAGAGAAGAGAGAGAGAGAGGGAAAAACGAAGAAAAGACACGAGCAGGCAGGACAGGGAACCGCTGCCAGCCAGGCCAGGGGTGCAGCAAAAAAAGGACTTGATGACAAGAGCTGAGCGAGGCCAAGCCCCAATCGATTGCTGCAGGATAAACGCGTATAAGGCCGCCGGGCTGCTTCTCGCTGGCTCATTCACTTGTGCGATGAGGGAAATAAAGAACACACACACAATTACGAAGTGGTGCTAGTACGAGAAAAAAAAAATTCGGTCTTTTGGGGGGGGGCTTGACGCGGGTGAGAAACAGACCCAAAGGCAAAGGGCCAAGAGAAGCTACAGGCGACGATACGAAAGGAAACGCCGAGCTGGTAAAGTTCTGACGCACCCGCAGGCCAGGCCACGACAGGAGCGAGAAAAAACGGATGATATGATGGGGGTTCTTCTGGCTAGCGCCACTCGTGCCGGATGCGCGTTCCTGCAGTCTCGACCAATTTTTTCTCTTACTTATGCTTTTCTTCTTCTTTCTTTTCCCTATCCGACCTGTGCTTTTTGTACATTTTCCCCTCTTCGTCATACTGCACCTGCAGCTGTTGTTAACATTTCCATGGCTTTTTTTTTTTTTCTATTTTTATTTCTGCCCTCTTTCGTTCGCTTTGAGCCGGCCATTTGGGTTGTTCTAAGGTTTTTGCCTCCCCGAAAGCTTATTCATGCAAAGCTTGCCTCCCCCCCTAAAAGGAAAAAAACACAGCGGGAAAAAAAAAACAAAAGCCAAGCAGCACGCATGCACTGTAAAAACCCCCCCCTCCATTGAACTTGTTTAGTACAGGCCCGTGGCTGGCGCTGGCCAGTAGATCATGCCAGAAGCCACCACCCCAACTCTGGCCGCCCCAGAGAAATGCCCGGGCCCAAGCCGGAGAAACTTCAAAGGTTAGCACTAACCTTGGGGCTGGTAGCGCTGGAGGATGGCGGATGGCGGATGGGGCTGTCTAGCTCACTTTAGCACCGGGTGGCCAGGGCGGCTCATCTTTTTCTTCTGCGCTGTGGCTATAAGGATTTCAATTGATGACTTGGTAGGCGAGATTACGGAGCTGGGCAGTCACGCCAGTAGCCGGCTAACCGCTAGAGCACAGAGGGCCAGTCCATTCGGGTCTGGGTCGGTGTCAGCCGCGCTGGTACCTGTGAGAGCGAAGGAGGCCGCCGCTCCGTTGAGCACTGCGAGTTTGCACATGGCGTGCCTGTTCGGGCAAAGCCACCTGTTTTTATTTACCTGGTGCAGTCTCTCTCTTCCCCTTATCGCCTTGGCTTCGCTCTACACTAATAGGTATTCTTCTTCTTTTCGCCTCCTTGGAGCATTGCGTTCGTATCAGCGAATCATCCGCACATCTTGGGTAGCATTGTGTGCTTGCAAGCGCTGCGCAACGCTCGCACACAACGTCGCAGGTCATTTCAGTCAAGCAGCAAGACAGACAGACAGACCCCTGCGAAAAACTCCCCGATTATTTATTACGGAGCAACAAAGCCCAGATGATGCGTCTCATACGTATTCATTACGCACGGGCTTGGCTCTGCTGCTGCTGCTGCTGCTGCTGCTGTCTCACAACAATCAATCGCCAGGTGAGAAAACAGGAACGCAAATGCATGTGCTCATTTCCGACCAGGCTACTGTACTGCCAGCAAGATAAGCAATAGCCTCGTCTCTCTCATGCATCATCATCGCAGTTCAACCATCAGCTGTCACATTTAGCGCCAAATGTACCCTACTTCTGCACAGGGCAAACACAATCCGGCAAGGGAACAAGAAGCGACGGAAATGAAATTTGCACTGCCCGTCTCACCACCCGTCACTGCCACAACACACGGATCCGTGGGAGGGTGTGGATTACTAAAATGTAGCCTAGACACTGTTATTATTAGCGCCCCTTGCACAGTGACATTTCAATGTACCTGGGTGCTGCATATGCTACAGTAGATTCCCCCTCTGTGTGCCAAGCTCCTCAGCTGGGGCGAGACATCAATGATACCAAAGCAATATCAGCGCTGCGTACAGTATTAGTCGTAGTGGTATAATGATTTGATTCAGATCCCCTATCCTACAATAAGCGAAAGATAGCTTGCTCCTACTGCTGCTATTATTACCTACCAAGACATATCCATAGCAGATATTAGCGTCGCCGTCAAGCCCGTTGCTCCACAATAACGGCCATCAGAGCATCCGAGAGCATCAACTCCTTTTGACAGGAAACAGTACGGAGAAAACACCACGTGATGTTGGCTGAACTTCATCCCATCAAACTGCACAATAAGCTGCAAAAAAGACACCAAGAGCAAAACACAAATTAAAGAAATTTCTTGTATTTCAAAAATATAACTAATCATATATCATGATAATCTTGTCTAAAGAAGGTCGGAGTAGAAGGATATATAAAAACGGGTGAGTGCATCTGATTGACCTATATTGCCTATGTACAGTGTTGTTCCTTCAGATGCCCAAAGAAGAGGAGGCACGAAGTGTCGTCACCTGAGATATAATATTTCATGTGTTTCGGGAGGGTGTTTAGGTTCCAGGGTCCATCTATATGCAAACATCGCAGCAACAAAAAGAAATTCGAAAAAAAGGCCCAATATATAATAAAAACTTTCGAAACGAGAGCTCCGTCGTGAAATCCCTAATTACTCCTTTGTTGGAAGTGAACAAAAATAAAACAAACCTCCCTAGGGAGAAGCCGCTTCGAATGCCGCTGTCTGGCGGCAAGATCATGCAAATGCCGTAAGCAAGAAATGACGACGCTGATACTAAAGAAATGCTAATCTTCATCGAGATTCAGCTTATAACCTTTCACTTTTCTGCTCCCTCTAAGGTCGCAGGGTCCATGAAGGCTTCAGCTGGTCGTCCATGGCAGCTGTCGTGAAAACTGTGTCACCTGGAAGGCGACTGATGCGGCCTGCTCCGCCTCGGATGGCATTGAGCTGCGACTGGGAGATGCCGCTCTTGTTGCTTCTGATGCTGCCTGCATCGCTGGCAACTTCAGGATCTCTAAACTTCTTGGGAGGGGCAAAATCCAGGCCAGTAAAGGTGCTAGATTTTCGGAGCAAGTGACTACAAGAGAGATGAGTTAGCAAATATGCCCCTTTAATATCAATGTGATCAATAGTACTTACGGGCTGGGTAGAGGAGTTAGGTCTTCGAAAGCAGTGACTAGCGGTGAAGCTGCAGTTGGTGGCTGCAAGAAGGCTTTTCTCTCGCCAAAGGGGCTCTGGCTTCGGCCGGCAACGTTATCCCTGATGCTAGACGGAGGAGCGAAATCAGCGGCGTTGAAGATGGCGAAAGAATCGTCACCGAGCTTGGATGGTGTTGGCAGCGTCGTCAGAGGAGCCGGAGGAGGCAAGTTCTTCTTTGGCTGGTTTTGGCGAGCCCATCTGCCAGATGCGGAAGAATCCGGTCGAGGACCAAAGGCTGATCCGGCGCGAGGGCGTCCACCAGGGCCGGGGGAGAAGGTTCCGCCATTTCCATTAGCACCACGGAAGCGCGGGCCGGGGCCACGTGAGCCGCCCCGAGGAGCACCGGGTTGACGGCCACTGGGAGGTGGAGTCATGGCACGACGGGTAACAGGCTGAGCATAGGGCATAACAAAGGCGTTGGAGTCGGCGTCATAGTAAGCAGCTGCCTCTAGGTAACCTTGATCATAGTCTTCATAGTAATCGGGACCGCCCTGTTTCGGCTTAGGTTGCTGCTGCTGCTGCTGTTGCAGGTGCTGGGGTGGCTGAGTGGGCATAGGAGGGGGCGCTTCGTTAGAATCATCAAAATACTCCTTGTAGAACGATCGAATGCGGTTGGCGCGGACTTCAGGATCATCAGACTCCATGGCATCGCTGGGAGGCAGAGGCCTGAATCCCACAGAGAGTCGCTTGTTGGCATTGTTTTGCGGAACGCCGAGACCACCGCTCTGCTGAGGAGCAGGAAGTCTCGAAAGAGGTCGGCCACGGGGTTCTTCTTCCTCGTGTGCGGGGGCATCCTGATGAGAGGGGAATCCGGGAGAGAGAATCTGGGGAACGTCAGCGGGGCTGACGTGCGAGGCACGGCCATTATCGGTGTAAGCAGATGAACGAGCTGAGCTAGGTTCCATGATGGGGGGGCTTCGAGAGCCTTCGAGCTTCGCAGCAGCGGGAGGAGCCGGGATATCGGGCACTTCGAATTCGTCGGCGTTAAAGACGTCGACAGGGGCAACGGTTTCGATTTCTGGGACAATTGGCTGGACGGGAACCATGACGTCGTGGACCTCGGCGGCACTGGAAGGAGGCTGGTGCGTGGGCCGGGGAGCGGTAGGAGTAGCAAAGGGGTCCTCTTTCTCGTCCGAATGGGCTCGCGGGGTTGCCGGAGGCATGGCCAGGGCGCTGGACTTGGGAGGGCGTCTTCCAGAAGGGCTGTCGGTCGTCTTGAAAGATCGGATAGAGCCAACATCACTATTTGCGTATTGGCCAACGTGTCTATAGGGGTCATTTTCGGTTTGGAGGGTTCGAGCATACGAGTGAATAGATTCGCGAGATCCAGTGTTGCCCGGAGGAAGAGGATACGGTGACGAGAGGTTCATGTCCATGGAAAGTCCACCCTTGTGCATGCCTTTTTCAACTCCGCCAAACATACTCTTTCGCTTCTTGCCGGAAGCATTTCCCAAACCAAAATCCAGGTCCTTGGTGGGATCGTTGAGCTCTTCGAGCCTGTCTCGGCGCATATTCCTGCGGTGGAGGAAAAACAAAACGATGACGGCCACAACAACCGGGATACTGCTCCAATTAGCATAACCATCCGGGACCGACAACTTCTTCGGTTTTAAACAAAAGTAAATCACTTACATAATTCCCAGGACGATGGCAAGCGTCGAGTCCGATGGTCCAACTGGCTTCTCGCAAGTATTGGAGGCATCCGTCGAAGTACAGCTCGAGCTCGATCTACGCAGCAGAGAGCCAATGGACTCAAGGCTTCGGCGTAGGTTCACTCGAGATCCCATCCCAGAAACTTGTGCGTCACGCGCAGCCAACCCAGCCGCAGCTGGGTTAATCCCTCGAGCTCGTAAAAAGCTCATCTTTTCAATTCCCCCTAATCGAATAAATAATAAAAATTACTTGCTGGGAAGTATATGTCGAAAGAAAACAAAAAGATATTATATATGACGTTTGCTGATTATAATCGACGTGATATACCGATCGCCATTAATATGTGGATTTTTGTTTTTTTATGTTGTTTTGTTTTACACCGATTGGCAACTTCTCTATTCCAGAGTAACCCCGTGAACGAGAGAGAGAGTTGGTCGAATTTCTTTGTCGATCGACGTTCGTCCAGGAAGAACCAAGAGACCAGAAAAAGCGGGTAAAAAAAAGAATGCAATGCCAACCGGACGGGCAGAGACAATGAGTGACTGATGCTGCTGGTTCGCAGAAGCAGCTCGCAAAAAGGAATGACTGAGAGCTTGACAAGCAATACCAAAAAAGAGTGACAGGCCCGCTTGCAGGCGGTTCGCACGATAAATCGCAGTGGTCGACAGAAAGGAAAGACTGGCGATGGGGAGAGGAGAAAAGAAGAGGAAGAGCGCGAGAGACGGATAAGCCCAAGGAGAGGAGGTAGAGGGAGACGAAGCGGGTTAGGACGGCGATGGGCCCTGCACAATAGGCCTGGTGGGACGGCGCAAAGTAGCAGTACCAGCGCGGGTACCACTACAAAAGCACCGCCGGTGGGCAGCAGATTAGGTGTTCTGCAGACGGCTGCAGCTGCCCGTAGCGGCGGACGCCCAGCGTACTGGTACCTGTCCGGGGCCGTGGTGAGGAGCAGAGTGATTGCAGGGAGCCCAGCAGGTTTGGGCGTGCGGGCAATTCCCTTCCCCTTGCCGTAGCGAATGAGACAGCGCAGGGCAGGCCCAGCGGCGGCCCAGGGGTTGCGAGCACAGGTACATGTACCGGTACCGAAGGGGATTGGAGATTGGAGCTTGTCCTGCTGTGGTCAGTGAGCTCCGGCGCCGAGGAGCTTCCCAGGGTCGTAGGGAGTTTAATTTGAGCGGTGCTAGCGCCGGGCCGCCGCGCCCAAGAGACACAACAGCCATGTATCGCCCGCCTATGAGTGGCCAGGGATCGCCTCCATCGCTAACCCCGTGCCACAGCGACCAGTTTGCTGCGCGTGGCGGCTGCTCCAGAGCGCCAGATGCGAGCGCCAGTTGAGGCGGCGTCCTCTAGCTGTTGATTCAGCAGGTCGAAAGAGGAAAACAAAGGTCTGGCGAGCTGGGTCTAGCAGGGGCCTGACGCAGGTACAGAGGTCCACGCGAGCACCCCTCACAGTATGGAACATTCTCTATAGCAGCGGGCCTGCACTGTTTCAGGGCCAGCCTAAGGCACAGATCCCTGTATCTGGCACTGTGTTTTGCAACTTTTCAGTAGTGCTGCCCCTGACGCTAGCCCAGGAACGCCTTAGCCGTCCCGCCTGCGCGCGTATAGGAGTCCTCCAACTGCAAATTGAACTCATGCACTTTACTCAGCAGCCGTGATTTCGCTACTTTAACAGCGTCGGCGTTGCCACAACTCCTTTATCATTGTTGGCAGCAGCGTTTCTTCCTTTCGAAGAAGAGAAGGAAAATTCAGCTAGCCTTGTGCAAGACACTCCACACATGCGCCGTTGAGGGGAAACTGCCAGCGCAGAGCTCGATGGGGTTTCGGACTCCTCCGTAATACTTGGCTTCCGCTTAGTTGAAGAGACTTGGCGGCACCGGCGTGTCAAGTAGAGCTGCAGGTACTGTGCTACGAGGGCATCGTCGCCTGAAGCATGAGAGGCCCCAGCGTACATATTATTCGCCATCCAACATCAGCATGGCCAAGGCAACTACCATACATGGTAATATATTCCCGCAAGCATCTGATACAACGCAATATAGAGTAATATATATGCGGTGTACAGTACATGGTGTTAGTACATGTGCGCCTGACGCAACACTTGAAGCAACACTGAAGCCACAAGCAACGGTCCGGCCACAATTTCTTCGGAAATTTCATGTCGCCACATGTCCGTGCTTCGTCAGTGCAGGCATTGTCTGTGCTGTCTTGGCCGTGAAAGAATAGAATCAGGCGAAAGGGCACGCACAAACTTGGGTCTGAATTGCTGGTGCTGGAAGAAATGGCGCATTCGAGAAGCGAGTTGCTTGATAGCACTGGCGAGCGAGCTAGGTGCCTCTTTGAGCGCAAGCGTCTTACAAGCACGTCTCCGTCCAATAGGAGCAGCCATAGTACGGCTTCATTAAACGCATATCCACCGCAATGCACACAGTCTCGTGCAACTGCGGAGCTGCAGAAGAGCTCCATCAGCGTCCTTCTGGTCTCCATCCTCGCCTCAGAGGCATCCACCGCAGACACTTGCACCGCAGCCCCTTGGCCGAGTGCAATCTTATCGTTCTATGGGATGCAATCAACGGGTCTTAATATAGATACAGAGCATGTCTTCTGTATACGCACTATCGAAATTGCCGATACGCACTCAATACTACAGTACAGTTCCTCTGCAGTGCCTTGAAGATCCGGGCCGCGCCCGGCTGATTTAAAAAAGAAGCCTGCCGCTTTTCCGATATGAGAATGAACTTCCCCCCCTGGCCACCGTGGTCCGGAGCACTGCCCTGCCGGTGAGACGCTCAGGATGATAGTTGCGGAGTCCAATTAATGGCACTAGCAGGAAAAAAAATAGCACGGAGTTCCAGCGCCGAGTTCCAGCAGAAACAAAGAAAGTAGTGTATTGCGATACAGGTACTACTAGTAATAATCAATACCAGGCACCACGTTCGGATGATAAGCCGGCGACTAGGAACAATGAACGGCCCTAGTCACGCTGTGTGTTCCATCTCCATGTCTCTCTCCCTTGCCGCATAATGGAACAGGTCGGTGAATCGCCAGAATAATTCAGACGAAACAGGAGAAACGGGTCTTGACATGCACATGTTTGCGGAAAAAGAAAAAAAAAAGCTTGTGCCGCACGCCGGTTTCTTAAGACCCTTGGCAAGACATGGGGGAGACTTGAAGAAATCTCATCTCTGAGTCTTTGCCACCCTTCGCCGTGAGTGAGACCAAGACAAGCTTCTTGTCTGTCTTCCATGTAGCCTAGTGGAGGTTGCGTGGAGAGTTCCTCTAGCAACCAACTTGTGTCTTACCAGTCTAGAGAAACCTCTCCCTTGGACTTTGCATCAATATTGACAACGTTGAAAGATGTTTCAGTCTATTGACGTTCGGGAACTCGATAGTCGAGGCATTTTTGGTCCCGTGAGCCAAGCAGCCATCTTAACTAGGTCTCTCCATCCGCGCATTATATGCAAGTACTACTAGTAGCGGTACAAGTGCCGCATCATGAGGGGGGGCAGGATCCTAGCTCATGCCCTCTTATCACGCAAGGGGGGCAGAAGAGCACCTGTTGTGGTCATCAGAAAAATAAAGAAACGAGATTTTACTACATACTACAATGTTTGTATAAGTCTATCAATGGCGAGAGCAGCATGAAAATTGATCATGGGTGCCCACGGATCAGTTGCTCTTTTTCAGGGAGTGTATAAACCAACTTTAGAACATGAGCAGCACAGGCATGCGTGGATGGCGTGGAGCAAGTCGTCAAAAGACGTGGGTTCTATTCACTTTCGGCTATTTCCATTGACCCTCGTGCTCCATACAAGTGCTCCATACACAATAATAGTAGTATAGTAGTAAAAGTAGTAAGACCTAACAGTGAAGGGGTATATCAACACTAGCAACGATCGTTTTCCGCCTGTGTGGGAGATACAAAGGAGGCATTCCAGAACGATCCGTGGAGTTGTGCAAAGATCCTTGAGACGGCAACTACGGCAGAGAGCTGGGGTTAAGTCGGAGTGTTCTGGATACAGGCCGACGCACTTTGTGTGGTGGTCGTATTTGCGTGACGCGTCCATACTCTCTTCTTCTGTACCGAGTACCGCCTGATGCCAATAGCCTGAATAGTAGTTGTAGATGCACCGTAGCCAAGTAACTAGCCTCGAGAGTTTGAAAGTTTATAAAACTCTGGTGCATACTCAACTAACCAGTTCTTCTCGATCTTTGTAATGTCACGGATATACGTCTTATCTCCCGTTTCCATGATTTCATAGAAAATGACCCAATCAGCCTTGCGATTAAACATGAGCGAATTGGGATGTGCATGCAAGATGGTGCCACCCTCGACGTTTCGATAAGTTCCATCAGGCTGCATGCGTGCTGTATGGGCAAAGTAGCCAGAAGTAAGGCAGCGTCTAATTTGTTCTGCCTTATTGCTATTATCTGCATTCGAAGATGGTTGTTGTTTGGATGATAGTGTCTCGTCAACGTTAATGTTGAAGCGCTCGAGGTAGCGCTTGAGTTGTGCACGGATGCTAACTGCCCGAGTCAAGGACTTGTAATTGAGATTATGCTCATGGCAAAATTTAGCCTCTTTCTTGCCCCTGGTGATGAATGTCTGGTAAACGTTGAGCAACGTCAGATGATCGCCTTCTTCCACAGCAAACTTTCGCCTTGAAGACTCCATCTTGTGGCGCTCGCCGTCATGGTAGAACCATATGTTTCCACCCAGGCTTGTCATGGCAGCAATAGTCAGCATTTCGCTTAAGCAGCTGAATTGCGGCGCTGATAACAAAGTCTTTGCCATCATCGGCTCAACTGCAAGTTCTGCCATACGAGATCCAAGTGGATGCGTTAGCTTGGCATACTCATCCAAAGCTCCCAATGAATATAGTAATTCAAGCGCCTTCGACATGAGTTCTGACGGCGGCGAGGAAAGGAAATCGAACCGAACCACGTTATCGATACCAAGAGCTTTCAACTGCAGGATTGTTGATGCCAGGTTCGATCTTTGTATCTCTGGAGGGTTTGTTTCCGGCAACGCCTGATAGGCATCTTCAGTATAGAGTCGATAGCATTTTCCAGCTTTAGTACGACCAGCACGACCAGCGCGCTGAGAGGCAGAGGCTTTGGAGATGGGTGTAGTTGTCAATGTCTCTATGCCGGTCTTGGGGTTATAGGCTCGCAGCTTGACGAAGCCGCAGTCTATGACATGGACTATGCCATCAATTGTAACTGAAGCCTCGGCTATGTTTGTTGAAAAGACGACCTTTCGTGTTCCTTCAGGCGTTTTGTCAAACACGTACATCTGCTGTTCCGTCGAAAGTCCGGCATAAAGCGGTAATGGTTGTAATGGGCCGTGCTGGCTATCCAACTGGGTGGCTCTCTCAGCTACAGCCTGAATGGCATTATCAATCTCCTCACGACCCGTCAAGAAGACCAGGATATCCCCCTCGCCTTCTTGGGTATGAATATCAAAAACAGTATTGACAGCCTTCTCGACGTAGTCTTCCGCTGGAGCCTCGAGATATAGAGTATCAATGGGATATGTTCGTCCTTCCAGACTAACGATAGTAGCAATCTCTTGTGGCGGCTGTCCATCTTCTTGCTTTTTTGCTTCATGCTCAGAGCCTGCTGTGAAGAATTTAAGGAATTCCTCGGCTTGGAGTGTTGCACTACTGACGATAATACGGAGTTCGGGGCGCTTCCTTCGAATCTTCTTCAGCAAGCCAAGCAAGATGTCGGTACTGATGGATCGCTCGTGAGCCTCGTCTACCATGATGACAGAATATCGACTCAACAGAGGATCTGTCAGTGCCTCTCGGATAAGCAGAGCATCGGTCAGGAATTTTATCCGGGTGGAGGATGAGGTGACATCTTCAAAACGAATCGAGTATCCAACTTCTTGGCCGACTTCGCATCCCACCTCATCAGCTACTCGTAGAGCAACCGTTGTGGCGGCCACCCTGCGTGGCTTACGTGAAAATGTCAGTAAGAAGCATTCTACCAAGGTAAACTGGAGAAGCTGAGCGCTCACCTGCGTTATTCCAATGATCTTTCCATCTGAGCACCATCCAGCGCGCTCAAGAAACTGGGGAATTTGTGTGCTTTTGCCAGAGCCGGTCTGGCCTATCACGATGGTAACCGGGAATGTCTCAACGACATAGAGTAAGCTCTCGCGGTATTTTGCTATGGGAAGCAAGGATGGTGGCTTGTGCAATGCGGGGATGAATGACGAGTCGAGATCGAGGTCCGTCATTGTGAAATGTTTATGTTGATCTCATGTGGTAAAATTGCTGCTAAAAGCAGCTAGCTGGTGAGATTGACGTCTGTCTGAAGCTCGTTTCAGCTTTAGCATCTCAATGCTATGCCCGTTAAACTGTCGAAAGAGTTTAATTACTTAAAGGCGTATGTCTGCAGCTTAGATCAGTTCATTTCTAGCTCTTACACAGCCCAATCCCAAGATCTATTGCATATTCAGTTTCTTCGCCTTTGAAAGCTTAGGTAGGCAGTCTTCTTACCCTGGAGCATCAAATATCCCCAGCCACAGTGTGGCGTTGTGGCTTTACACGGCTCATCACTGCCACCCTGAGCTCCTTTATTACAGTGGGGACGTCATCAGCGTCGTGGCAGGCGTCGTGGCTAGCTTTCAACCCCTCCGTCATAATCACAACGGAGAGACCGAAACTGAAGCGAAATCATTTTCCAGAACAACTCAGCTATAAGCGAAATCACAAGAATCGATCGCCTCAGTAACTCGGCGCGCGCCAAGGGTAACTACAGCAGATAGCGACGATGTCGGCTCCCGCAGATACGGTATATATGATCCACCTCCCCAGACGAGCCGCTTGTTAGTGGCGAGAGAGAGCTTGCGCTGATGTTGATGCCTCCCGTTCGACTGCGCAGAGCAAAGTGACAGATTCAGGCGCTGAATCGCCAACCACAGCTCAACCGCTTGATATGTCAGATGATGAGGTGCAGGAATCCGGAATAACAGGAGACGGCAACGTATCACCAATGCTTGGCTCAAGGCACAGCTCAGAGGGCCCGGCCCCTCCACCAAAGCCTCCGCGCCCCATGACCGAGGCGCAAAAGAATCAGATCACTCTGAAAGAGGCGTTTCCAACAGTTGATGACAATGTCATTAAAGCGGTCTTGAGAGCAAGTGGAGGGCAGGTGGAACCCGCCTTCAACGCTCTTCTAGGTGTGTTGCGCGCAAGGTTGAAGATTTTACAGGAACGCATGCTTACGAATAAACTAGAAATGACCGACCCAGAAGCAGTTCTGAACGAAGTTCCGCCCCCGCAGCCGCCAAGGCCTTCACGATCCCAGATTGAAGCAGATGAGCTATATGCGCGCCAGCTGGCAGAGCAATACGACAACGTCGGCGCCTACGAAGCTCGTACCTCCAACCGTGGCGGTAATGGGCGCACAAGAGCGCAACCGGGCTACGATGGAGAGGAGCGAGAGCGCAACTTTATAGATGATGACCTCCCCATCATCCGCGAGAACCTCCGACAGGGATTCGTGGAGACTCAGACAAAGGTCAACGGCTGGATTAGTATGATGAAGAAGAAGATTGAGGAGAACTTTGACGAGAGCGAAGGTGCTAGCCACGAAGATGGACCTCAGTATCGCCATGGTGGACCTAGCAACAGGAGCACGGATTATGACGCAGATCCGCAGGTGCTTAGCGATGATTTCGCTGGCATGAAGTTCTCGTCGGACGGCAGTAAGTACTTGGTATCATGATCGTGGCTAAAGCATGGCTGACAATCTTTTTCTAGCCCCAGCTCACAACATCCGACCGATGGCCAACACTGGCGTTTACAGACCACCTCCTTCAACCTCACCACGACCGGAGGGCCGAAGAGTGGGATTCAAGGACGAACCTGAAGAGATTAAGATGTATGATGCTTCGCCAAAACTCTCTCCCAAGGGCGAGACACCGGCCGCAGCAGGAGCCAAGGCAAGCAAATGGCAGCCGCTCTCTAGCGTGGAGCCAGATCCGATCACCGATAACGATCCGTTCAGCTTGGGAGACAGTGAGGATGAGGGAGAGGCAAAGGAGAAGCCGAAAGATGGCAAGTTGGATGATACCGAGCGGTTGAAGAAGGCTGCTGCCGAGGCGATGGCTGATAGTCTGGTCGATCCAGCAAAAGGAGATTCAAGCGCAAGGAAGAGCTGATTGCTCCATGAAGATGAAACGGGATGGGATTAAATTACCTTAAAAGTAATCAATGGCGAGGCTGTTTATGTTTATAAAGATCGTTTATCTGCGCTATTGATCGAGGCGACTCTCAAGTGGTAGCTGAAATTATAAGAAACGGCAATTCCCTAGTACTTTGGATGGTTTATTGTGATTTTGGGTGACATCGTGTAGTTTAGTAGATGCTACCTATTAGATAGGAAGGTAAGATTTATCAAACTTGGGATGCATGGCCGTGACGTGGGTACGATTAGCGAATTGAATAACTGCTTCCTTGGCCTGCTAGTACTGCGCTGATGGGTCGGGTATGTTCTCCGCGCGTGGGTTCTCAAGACGATGAATTGATGGGTAAATCCGGGCTATTGAACAGCTGCCCACTCTCATATTGCCGCTGCCTGGACGGCACTCGGTGCAACGAGTAACGTGGCGCATGACAGCATCACTACTAGTAGCATTTCGCTGCTACCCAAATCTCGGGTTGTACGAAGTACTTGTGCCGCCAACTCGTGCCATGTGTGTATGGGTACCTAATTTGGAGGTCGAGTGGGAGAGGTACATAGAAGCAGAGGTCTAGTGAGCTGGGTCTGGGGCTCTTGAATTTGCGCTTAAATCAACTGCACCTATCGCTCACGCACGAGGTCCAATGTTGGACGGTGATTGGATCCGGTATAAAGAACGGGGACGATGGTAGCAGCAGATCCGGCAAAGCATCCCTACAAACGCAGCCCAATGGAGGGGCGCCAACGGGAATGCTTTGGGACGCGAAGCATGGCGGCACTAGGATGCTATCTGGCATGCATACTAAAATCAGCGCAATCCTGTTATAGGGCTAAACACCGGCACTATTTGCCGACAGCCAAGTCGGTACCACGGCCCGCAAGAAGTCTCAGCGCCGCATGAGCAACCCTGGTCGATTCTGCAGGACGACCTACTTCGGCGTGCTAAAGGTGTCTGAAGTACAACCGCCACGGGCTTTATTCGCCTAGTCTCGCGATGATCTAGACAGTCGAGGGCTCTGATGAGTCGCCCCCGCTTCGAAAAAGGTCACCATCCAAGTACTTTGTCAAAGGCCAGGCCAGAGAAGTGGCATTTCCACCGGGGCGAGGCACAAAGTGCCCTCGAGACTAAGACCAGCTAGTCAAGTCAGTCGTTCACATACTTTGCCCTTCACCGAAGCCATCAACCTCTTCTCTCTCCCTCCTCTCCAATTGGATCGGGGCAAGACATTCGGACTAACAAGGACGGCCAGGTAGAGACGCCCAGCCAGACAGTCAGCCCAAAAGGTAGCCAGCGCGTCACACAGCCTCGTCACCTCGGCCTGCTGGTCTGATCTGATCAATCTGAATCACCAGCCCATTCTGCGCCCAGGGTGCCCTCATTCGGTAGGCTGACTACTAAACTCTTTTGCTCTCACGCCCTCGTGATTGGAAATCTCAGTCCGGGGTGAGAGAATCAAAAGAGTGGCATCTGCCCAGCTCTGCTTCGGGTACGTAAAGAACCTTTCCTCTCCCCAGCAAACAACCTTTTCCTGCGTCCAGTGTTAGCACCATATCCAAAAAGCCTATCCAAGGCTGCGCGTACATCGTACATCACCACAAACTTGCTCTTGTCCACATCTTTTCCACTTCATCGGCTTGCTCCATGCCGGCTTTCTTACTCTTCTCGGCTTCAACCTGCATCTCAAACTATCCCGGAAGCAGAGCACCGACCTCCGCCTGCTACCTCAGTGGGACAAGGGCTGGCCTCTCAAGGTACGAGCCGCGCCGGAGCCTGCTGCTTGCTGTCTGATGGACCCGTTGGACGTCAGCGAGCTGCCGACGTCCATCAGTCAATCGTTCCCCCCACGCGGACAAGTGTCTGGAGACTCTGCGCTGAACTGGACCCCTGCCCTGTCCCTCCGTCACCTCCGTCCTTTCCCGTCGATATAGGCCTGGTCAAGGTCGCACAGGCAGCTAAAAGTCACAGCAGTGTTCGTTCTTACAGGCGCCATCGCCCATCATACAACCTTACCAACCAACTCTTGGCTTCCCTCCCAAAAGGAAGGCGTACAGGCGTGAGATTGTAGTCCGTCTCTGCTTCGGCTAGTATATCCTTCCTTGACCTGTCCGGCTTGGGCTTTTCTGTTTCCTTAACTCCTTTGCCCCCGCGACTCCCGTCCGCCCGGGGTTCTGTGTCGCAACATGTAAGTCAGATGGCCGCTGCGTCGTAACGCAATCCCTGCCCCCTCGGGAATAATACCCTAGGCTCACATAGCTATTTGTACCGCAGGAAATTTGGCAAGCAGATTCAGAAGCGCCAGCTTGAGGTCCCCGAATATGCTGCCAGTTTTGTTAACTACAAAGCTTTGAAGAAGGTAAATATCTATTCATTTGCTCTTTACTGGGATAGCATATAGCTTCTCATCCCCTTGCCATTTCTTTTTCAAGACACATGTTTCATGATATGGCCTCTTGCTGTGTTTTCTCTTCTGTCTGAAGACGCTCGGGACATATGGGAGGTTGATAGAGGGGGAGTGCCAGCTGCTCCAGGCATCCTTGTCCATGCATGCCTGCATCCTCTGGCTCTCTCTCTCCAATCATTGGCATACTTGGCGGACATGTACACCACCAAATTGCTGTATCTTGTACCTCTCTTTACTAATATTGGATTTTCACTGCCTTATAGCTCATCAAGAGGCTCTCAGCTACTCCGACCCTTGCTGCGCAAAATGACGTCCACCGCCTCGACACACTGGCCGACTCGCAGACTGCTCTGCAGGCTAACAAGGCAACTTTCTTCTTCCAATTGGTAGGTCACTGCATGCAGCCATCAATATGAATATTCCAGTAGACTTGCTGACACCCGAGCAGGAAAGAGAGTTGGACAAAGTGAACGCTTTTTACCTTCAAAAAGAAGCCGAGGTATGTAAATAGAATGGCTCCGTGGTCTCATCCATCAAACCCCTCAACCATATCTGTGAATAATGTCCGTCGTTAACATTCATGTAGCTTAAAATTCGACTCAAGACTTTGCTTGACAAGAAAAAGGTCATCAAATCGCGCCAAGGTATCTCGAGGCGCTCGTCCAAATTCACCACTCTCGAAGAGGGTTTCCAGCAGTTCGCTACGGATCTGAACAAGCTTCAACAATTTGTTGAGATTAATGGCACTGCTTTTTCAAAGATTCTCAAAAAATGGGACAAGACATCCAAATCAAAGACAAAGGAGCTGTACCTCTCACGTGCTGTTGAGGTCCAACCCTTCTTCAATGCGACGGTAATAAGTGAGCTATCCGACCAGGCAACTACCAGTCTTCAAGAGCTTGGTGCTTGGTCAGATGGAATCCAAGTTAGCTTCGACTCATCTACCACACATGTCGTTACAACTCAGCATTTCGTGGGGACCGACGAAGGAGATGCCGACTCGCTCCTGTTGGATACTGTCATTACTGGCAACCTTGAATCTATTAAGGATCTTCTTGCTAAAATGCAATCGGCTACCCAAGCAAGCGACAGTGATGTTTCTTTGATTGAGCGGTTAACAAGGACCTTTTTGACGGCGATCAACGAGGCTCCCAGGAGCGCTCTACAAGTCCTTCTGGATACTGGCTTAGTTGACTTGCATTCGTATGATGATATCAACGAAAGAAATTGCCTGCACCAGGCCGCTATCTATGGTAGACATCACGTACTGGAATGGGGTCTTGCAGCCAATGTTGCCGTTGATCGGACAGATGTTTACGGGCGTGTACCGCTGCACTATGCCAGCTTGCACGGGCGTCTAGATATGCTTGAAGTTTTGTTAAATGGTGAGTCGAGGATACAAGGCAATTCTAACTGGCAGGATACGCAAACTGACTATCATTTTTCTCATACAAAGCCAATCCAAGTACCATCGATCTCATTGACCACGACAACTTCACACCGCTAATACACGCCATCATACATGGACATGTGGAATGTGTCGAACGCCTGCTCGCCAGATCAGCTCGGATTGACCCGGTATCTGATGCGGACCATGTGCCCTTGAATCTTGCTTGTGAGCACGGCTCAGTTGCAATTGTGGAAATCCTCTTGAAGCATGGCGCAAAGATTCTCCCCGATGCTGAGGGACTGTATCCTCAGCACATGGTAGCGCGATGTGGACGGACTTCAGATTTATTTCTGCTTCTCAAAAAATATGAAGCTGATCTCGACCAAATCGACAAGCTTTATGGCTGGACACCGTTACTGCATGCTGCAAGCGAAGGCAACGTCGAATGCCTCCAGGCACTGCTTAAACTTGGAGTTGATGCGACAATACGGGACGAAAAAGACCTGCCTGCCATGTATTATGCTGCTTGGGAAGGCCATCTGGAATGTATGCAACTGCTTACCCCCTTTAACAAACGTCTAAGAGCAAGTCCTTTGGGTGGCCATCCTGCAATTGATATCATGGGTAGCAGCAGCGGCCCTTTGCCCATGTCACTAGATCCAGATGCCATCCCGATTCTGGAGCTACCACCGCCTATAATTCCTCTTCGACGATACGGCCACAACTTCCTCGATACGAAGACAGTGGTGCAGATCGGCTTCCAAGACGCCGGCGAGCAACCGCTGGTCTTTTTCCAAGACGGCAAATATCCGGCAGCTCGGTTGACGATTTCCTCCAAAGTTTCAGATCTTATTCCAAAGAACATTATTTTGCCTTTCCAAGAAGATACCCGTGTTGTTTCTTTCCAAGTTGACAACTTGGAGACGTTTTCACTCGATTTTGATGTTTTCCCAGCTTACGGCGCCAAGACGATTGCAAAGACGGTTGTGCTACCATCTGTATTCCTAAACCAGTCTGGCGGCTCAAAATCTTGCCTACCACTGTTTGACCCACGGTTACGAGCTATTGGCCAGATCAGCTTCACTACGCAGGTGATCAAGCCGTTCAGAGGGCAGCCTCTCGAGATTACAGACTTTGAAACTTACTGGAAAGCAACAAGCCAGTTCAACCAACCAACAAATGCTGTTGTTACTGGTTCAAGTCTGTCTGGTGACTATGTCCGAATATTTGTTCAGTACACTAGCGATGCAGTGCCCGTCATCTGGCCACAGTGGACTATCTCGTGCGGCGGACTCGACATCCCTGTCTGCAGGTTATCATTTGCGCAATTCGACGCTATCACGGCCCAGAGTGCGAGCCGCGCAAAGCTTGCAACTCTAGGAGCGAAGACGACAGATGATATCGCCGAAATTTACCATATCCTGGCGACTGCAGGTATCACTCTGAAGGACGCTCTGGCTATTCTCCCTCCTGGTATCCACGTCAACCTGCAAATCGTTTATCCTAACGAGGAGGAGGAGGAGACGCTGGCCTTGGGCCCGGCTCTGGACGTCAATGTCTTTGTTGACTCGATTCTCACAATTGTTTTCGACCATGCTCGAGCCCAGAGGGCCCAGTCACATACGCCGCATGTAGTGCGTTCCATGGTATTTAGTAGTTACAACGCGCGACTATGTACTGCTCTCAACTGGAAGCAGCCAAATTTCCCGGTATTTTTGTGCAATGACTTGGGCCGAGACGAGAAGGCAGTACAAGTTAGCGGCAGGCGGACGACGTCGATTAAGGAGGCGGTGCGGATTGCCCAGACGAATAACTTTATGGGTTTGATATGCTATTCTCGGTTGCTGGTGAGAAAAACCTCTTGATCTGTCCTGCCAAAATTTTTTGAAACATATAAAACTGACTCTTTTTGCGAATAGGATATGGTGCCGGCGCTGGTTGATGCTGTCAAGTCGCATGGACTTGCCCTTGTTATGGACAAGTCGTCTGATACCCCTGAAGCAAACCCTCTTGCAGATCCTTTCCCTCGGCCACCCAAGGGCATTGACGGAATTTTGAGAGATCATGGTATTTTACGCTTTAATGATTCTATAGACATGTAGACGATACGAGGGTTTTATTTTATACTGGGATGAGGCGCGAATCCGGGCGAGGTAAACTGTTATACTTGGTGCTTGAGTTGGCATGGTGTGGGTGTTATAAAATGGAGAAACGAGAGAGAAATAAGAAACTACTGTCCTTTCCGAGGTGTTATGATATGGCCTCGGTGCATTGTTTATTATCTTGAAAGTTTACACACATAAATAGACATTAGTCTTATCAAGCACCCTTATACCCGTATCTAAGGCTGCCGAGGTCTCTCTCGGGGTCCACGCCGGCCATGACGATCTTGGCCGTTATGACGACAGAGTAGACGAGGCCTGGGATGTTGCCCATGCTGACCCAGCCAAAGCCGCCACCTCTCTCGTCACCTCTTACCAATCCCATGAGTATCAATAATGAGACTAGACCCAAGTTTAAGTAGGGTAATGTCCTTTCCAAAGGGGACCGCGTATCCATAGCCCCACGACCAAGAAGGCCACCAAGGGAATTACGTGACCGTACTCCGCTGAGAAGGCTTGCAGCAGACGATCCGCTGGCCCCTCTTCCTCCTCCAGTACTGCCAGTCCCGCCGCTGGCCCAAGAATCGATTATTGGAATGCCTGTCTGCGCGGGCGGCAGGCGGTAGAGCAGAAAAGCCGTCGCGAGGAGGGACGTTATGCAGAAGATTGCAAAGGAGGTTGTGGCTGGGTTGAGGAGCGGGCGGATGTAGGCGACGATGGAGAGGACTGGGAGGGCGAGGAGGGTGCGGGCGAGGGTTTCGTTTTGGGAGGCGTTTTGGGAGGCGAGGGTTTGGATGAGGTTGTCTTGTTCTGTTTTTTTGTTTGATTAGTCTGGATGATTGCTGTATGAGAGCCTGATGATGGTACAAGGGCAGATATTGTACATACCTTGCTCGTCCATAGCTTCGGGAGCATCTGAATCTGAGTCGTTGGGGTATTGGAAGGTCCGTCTTAGACGGGCGGTGGATGCCATGATGACTACAACAAAGAGAAAGCGGAGATTATAGAAAGTAAACATGTAATGAGCAGAGTATTTTTTTTTTGTAAGGCGATGCTGCTGATTACACTGCTAGGGATGGCAATGACAGCACCTTGATGGGATGAAGAGCTCTCAGCCTTATGACGCATGTGAAAGCTGAGCTACCCTTGCTAATACCTGGTGCTGGCTACCTAAAATCTGGATTAAGTAATCAGCTCCGTCTTAGTGGCTGCGGCCGGAGAAATGCATCTCTCTTGATATGGAAACAGGCTATGCGTGGTAAAAAATGACTGCCGTGGAGAATTGTCTGTAGTAAGGGTATTTTCGTCTATGGGAAGATAACTGGTATGAAAAATTCTCGAATTCATGGCTCCTAAGGCAGAATGGTGGCCATGTTTACAGGAACGAGCGGTTATGAGAATAGCCCTAGTACAATTTCGGGCGTCATAGGCAGATCAGATCCTACATCAAGGCGAGTAATACCTAGCAAGGTAAATCATGCCTTTTTATGAAATATATAGTAAATATCCATTGGATGGAAAAGCTGCAGTTTAGACTAATTAACACTGTACTACTATGTATAAATACGACAGAAAGACCGATGCCGTAGCGAGTTAAGACCTAGTGCACCAGCTAGATCCTTCAAACTAGCAAATCTTTACCCTTGTCATCAAACTTTGAGGGAACGAAAAACGACAATTGAAGTAACAATGGCGTCTACTATGAAGAAGCTTGTCATCTTTGACTTTGACGGCACTCTCTTTGACACTCACGCCTCCATCTCGCACTGCATCAAGCTCACATTCGACGCCCTCCTCCCAGCAGGGCAAGAAACCCCCTCAGAGATAGAAATCCACCGTCTCATCTCTTCGGGTGCCGGTCTACAAGACACATTCCGCACCCTCCAGCCTTCAGATAGTGCGGCTGTAGAAGAGCTCCAATGGACGACTGAACTCGAAGAACGCTGGATAGCTACATATCGTGACTTGTACGCTCAGCACGGCCAGCCTCTGATCAAGCCTTTCCCACTCGCCGTTGAGCTTCTGCACCGGCTTCGAGAAGCGGGAGTTGTTATTTCTATCATTAGCAACAAGGGAGTAGCTGCCGTTGTCACCGCTTTGAACGGCAATGGGCTTGGAGGCGCAGTGGATGAGGAATTGATTGTTGGAGACAAGACGCCTGGAGCGACACGGAAGCCAGATACCGCTAGCTTTACCAACGTTCTGTTACCGAAGCTGAAAGATGCAAAGTATGGTGTTAGCGAGCTTGAAGGAATTGAAACCGGCCGTGATGTGTTAGTTGTTGGGGACACAGTTGCGGATATCCAGTTTGCGGCGAATATCGGAGCCAAGTCGGTATGGTGCCGCTACGGATATGGTGATGGAAGCGCTTGTGAAACCTTGAAGCCTGATTATACGGTTGATTCGCTGGCTGAGGTTGCTGCAATTGCTCTTGGGCACTGACTTTAGAGTATCAGCCATAGACTGGTGTTGCGATTTGATGACGGCAATTGTGGCTCTTTTTTGGTCATACGAACTGAAACAACATGCTGCTTGTTGATTCTTGATATGTAATGTGTGATATTAATGCCATCGTTCTAGCGGGCTTGCCTCGATGGCCAACCAGACGAAGTGGAGGTTCATCTAGCTTCAATGAAGGATGCGGTAGAGTGATGTGTTTCTCGTACCGTAACGGGACGATATTTGTATGGCACTCTATTATTACTTTACAAAGCTGGAGACACGCTGATTACTCAAGTATATTGCCACGGCAATTGTGGGTGAGAGGAGGCAAGTTTTTGTCTAGGCATCTCACGGAGCATTATCATGAGCTGTACAAACCGAGATCATGCTTTTAAGTAGCAAGAGTACTAGGTATGTATACTGCCGTGACGATTGAGGCAGGAATTGGCTGGTAAAGTCTTTATAACTATGACGAAACTACCTGGGTATAAATCTATATCTGAAACGATGCTATTTAGAGGATGAGAATACTAGTAGAGACAGTCTCATGAGACAGGTGGTATCATTCTACAAACATTGGTAGTATAAACATGAGAGAAAGACAAATGAAAAAAATAAATTAAAAATTAAAGAAAATGCAAATTGCCAGAAAAGAGTTACCATGATATGCTATAGTAGCTGCACCTTGATGGCATCTGTTGAAGATCCTCTCAGCCTTATGACGCCACAAATATAGAGGTACGGTACGTACCCTTGCCGTCCCGCCCCCCACTAAAATTCCTTCAGCCTGATGCGAGAGATGATCTGATCTGACCCTCCAAACCTCTCACTAATACCAGAAAGCTTTGTCTCTCTCTCTCCACACAAAACCGAGACAATGATATCACAAATTGCGAGGAGAAGACTGCTGGCTGCGGCCTCTCGACGGGTCAGCAGCAGATGCAGCGCCAATTCGCGCACGGTGGCGCAGAGACGAGGAATGACATCGGCACCGAAGCCCGGTGATGGACCGCTGATGTCGAGACGAGCCGATCGTGAATTGCCTGGTGAGTTGATGCTTGATGTAATATTTCAAATTTAAGAATAAGAGGGATATGGGGAAAAGCAGAAGGGGAAAAGATTGACGTCAGTTATACTAACGCAATTGCAAACAAACCCAGACGTCGGCGAAGTCTCCAACGGCTGGCGCCGCACCTTTCCCATCTTCGTCGTCCTCGTGGCCGTCAGCTCCATCGCAATCTTCAACTACCAAAAGACCTCGTCGCCCATCATCGCGTCGACGCTCTACGCGCTGCGCACCTCCCCCAAGGGCAACGCCCTGCTCGGCGACGAGATCTACTTCAAGCACCAGATCCCCTGGATCAGCGGCCAGATGAACCAGGTCAAGGGCCGCATCGACGTCAGCTTCAGCGTAAAGGGCTCAAAGGCCTCGGGCGTGATGCGCTTCGCGAGCCACCGCCCTTCGAGCAAGTCGCTGTTCAAGACGACGGTGTGGAGCCTGACGTTGGAGGACGGCACGGTGGTGGATTTGCTGGATGGGCAGGATCCGTTTACGGGCATGCTGGGAGGTGAGAGTGAGGGTGAGGGTGATTTGGGGCTGTTGTCGGAGGAGGATGTGGCGGAGCTGCAGACGAAGGGATTCAGACAACAGGGTGCTTTTAACCGATGAGAAAGATGTCTGTTTTGAGGGGATTCCTCTGCATGGAAGCAACGCCGATGGGAAGATTGAAAAGAACTGGGGCGAGGAATTGATGGGGAGAAAATCTCAAAGAGAAAGAGAGAAGAGAGCATATTCTCTTTTGTACAAGTAGATTGTTTTTTTGGTTTGTTTTGCCTTGATGAGCCTTTGGACGAGGTTGTCATGATATGTATGATGTACTCCTATAAATACAAAAAAAGCCCGCTTTTCTTTACTCCCTCACACTTTCCCTTTCTCTAGTCTCCTTGTATGTATTCATTAACATAGAGAGCCCTTGGAATTCTTCCCCTGTCATCGTCTTCATCCAATGACCCTGTCTTAGGTATTTTACACTGTATATAACTCCCCTCGCTCGCTGTAAGCCCTTACACCTCCGCAACGTGTGCCTGACGCTGAGCCTGCATCTCCAAATGCCTCAACCTCGCCTGCTCCAGCTTCTCCTGCAAGTCAGGCTGTCTCTCATCCAGCTTCTCCAGCGCCTTCACCCTGTGCGGCAGCGCGGGGGCCTTTCTCTTCTTCGAGTCCTGGAGCCGCACAATGCGGCCCTTGGGTCCGGGGATCGGCCCGCTGACCATCACCACGCCCAGCTCGTTGTCGACCTTGACAATCTTGAGGTTCTGGACTGTCCGGAACTCGTTGCCCATGCGGCCGGGCATCTTCTTGCCGGGGATGACTCGACTACCTCCACCCTGAGAGGGACCCGTTGAACCAATCGTTCGGTGGTTCTTGGAGTTACCGTGCGAGGCTTCCTGACCGGCGAATCCGTGACGCTTCATACCACCGGCGAAGCCCATTCCTCTTGATCGAGACTTCACATCCACATGCTGTCCCAATTGGAACCAGTCCGGCAGCAATTGAGCCCCCACGGGCAAAAGTCCCTCCTTATCACGGACCTTGAACTCCGCCAGCTCAGCCTTGGGCGCAATGCCCTTGGCCTCGTAGTATCCCAGCATCGGGCTCGTCACATTGCGTCCCTGCCTGGCGCCAAGGCCAATCTGCACCGCCCAGTAGCCGTGCTTCTCCCTCGTCTTGTTCGCAATAACCTGCACCTGATCCATCTGCAGCACCGTGCACACCACGCGGGTCTTGCCCTGGAAAATGCTCGTCATGCCCTTCTTGATGGCCAAAACTCCTGTGCGGAGGGGCGTCGTGTTCTCGCGGCGCTTCAGGGCAGCAGCCGGGCCGGTCGTCAGCGCAGGGAGGCCGGAGCTGGGCTGGTTGAAGCGCTTGTGCTTGGATCGTGGGGGCGCTGTTGACCAGCCATATTTGATGCCTCGCTGGGGGATGTGTGGGAGGAAGAGAGGCGATCGGTTGATTGCGGCGAAGCGTGGCAGAGCCACTCGGATGGGTATCCTGGGAGGCATTGGAGGGAGCCTCTGTGTTGTTTTCTATGGGCTGGAGGTTTTGGACGGTCGAGTTGCGACTTTGGATAGTGGGCTGATGGGAAATTTTGGAGGTTTTGGTGCTAGTGCTGCAGGTCGTTCGGGTATTCTGCGGGCGGGGTGGTTTTTGTCTTCAGCCTCGCGGGGTACGTACCGTCGTCCAGCAGCATCATGGTGTACCTATAGTAGGCCCATATCATATAGGGCTGTCCAAAGTGATTTATGTATCTTACAGAAAGATATGGAATTCATTCGTGATTATTCTTGTCTAGCTCTTTGATTCCTCCATCGTTTATTCCGTCACCACACCTCAGAATAGCCTCAAACTCCGGGCCCTCTTCCTCCAATCCCGCTCCCCATCTGATTCACATTCGTCCCCTTCACCTTGTGATCCCCCGGCTGCGCAGCCGCCTCATAGATGATATTCGTCGGCGCCTTTCCCAATCTCGTCCACTCGCCCTTGAACCCCAAGTAGCTGATATGCGACACGTCCTCATCTCCCTCGCCAAAATTGTCCACAAAGAAGAGCACCAGGCGCTGGACACTTCCAAACGCAGAGCGCTTGACGGGGATTTCTTGGATTTCCGAGGTTTGCGAGAGCTCCAGCACCTGCACCGGCGTTGTTTCCTCGGCGGCGGCGAAGTCGATATCGTCGCGGTTGATGTACAGGTGCAGGGTTTTGGGGGCTGAGAGGGCGGGTGATGTGCGGATGAGGATGGAGTGAAGCTTGATTTGCGCAGTGAATCTGTTACAGAAATTAGTAAAAAAAAAAAAAAAAAAAAAAAAAAAAAAAAAAAAAACAATCAGCAATTCAGCATATGAATAAAAATGTTGTTGAATAAAAATAATTGTCAAGTCATTTGAAAAGGGTATAGAAGCTCTTACGGGACCGTCATGAGAAGCTGCTCATCAGCATCACTCTCAAGCTCAGGATCCAGGCTCAACCTCTCCGCCCACGTCTTTTTAACGATGGCCTTGCCTGAATCTCGGCGCGATTCGTTGAGCGTAGTGATTTCGTCGAAATTAATCTGTTCGTACAGCGAGGACTGCAGCACGGGAGTGATGTCGTCTGAGTGGTCGTGTTCGCCATGGTCATGGTTGTGGCCATGGTGGTCATGCTCGTCGTGGCAGTGAGACATTCTGTCTCTATTTAATATGCACCTGTATAATCTAATGAAGATGGAGTAGAAAGAAAAGGAAACTGATTTCAGTTGTTCTTTGAAATAGAATCGATGAGAATGGAGATGCGAAGATGGAGCGAATTTTTAGTATTTGATGATGTAGATGGACTGTTTTGATACAGTGAGAGCGGCCCCGCAAGTAACCGTAAAAGCGACTGCAAGTGCGACCTCACGGCCAACATCGCCACCCTCTTATTCAGCTGCAATACACTACAATAGATGCTTATACAGGATATTTATTATTCTCGATATTAATACGTCATTTATTCTATGCAGTAACCAAGTCTATCCAATATCGTCGTAGCGGGTATCAGTGAAAATTATCAAAATCCCAAACCCAAGAGCCGTAAGTAAGCAAAGGCAATTATGTACTCCCATCCTGACTTGTAGTTCTCCAAGAACCTTATCAAAAACCAATCTTTCTCTTCTTCTTCTTCTTCCTATCTCCAAACATTCCAGGAACGGGCTGACTCATCGCCATAATAGGTACCTGAGTCTGAGTCGCAGTTGGAGCCGCCTGGCTGGACATGATCTGCATGGGTTGTGGCCGCATTGGCGCCATGGGATTGATTTCTGGGAGTCCTTGTCTCATGAAAGCAGGGCGCTTGAACTTTTCTGTCTGAGCTTTGCGCTTTGCTTCCTTTCGCCTGAGTCTTTCTTTCGCGTCCCTGAAGAGCTCTTCATTGGCCCTTGCTAGGCTGGAAACGTAGTCGTTCAGATCAACACCACGCTCCTTCGGCCAGTATGATAGTATTTTGGATCGTTTGGAAACATCCACTTTTTCGGTATCCAACGACTGGGCCAGCAGTCGAAGTCGTTGAATAGCTCCATCAGCATCGGAAGAAACTGTTGATGCAGCTGGCGATGAAGCAGGCGAAGATCCAATATCTCTAGAATTTGATCGTGATGGAGCTGTTATTTGGGAGCTTAACGTAAGAGATCCTGCCCGAGATTTATGATTTTCTTCTTCCGCCGCCTCTGAGCTGGCTGGCCCAAGTACTGGTATGTTCTGAAACATGATACCGTAGCTGGACAAGAAGGCTTCCCTGGCTAATTCGGTGACCCATCCCCGTCGAACTCGTTGCATATCCTCAGAAATAACGCCTTTCACCGGATGGAGCCATACTTCAGAAAGATATCGCTGCAAATACTGTAGGCTCACAAGAGACATAGAGTCCTCGCCAGCGTTATATCTCCTTAGCTGGGTGATGACGATCTTTTCGCCATTTTCATCTAGTAAGCTCTCCATCTCTTCTCTCATAGGATCATCGGCTGGCTCATACGTTGGATGCTGCAGCATCACGTCGACTACTTCGTTCCTGAGTAATGATATCGTCAGTATTCGCGAGGCTAAGAGAGTCAAAAAGATAAACCACTTACCAAGTCAACAAAGGGAGCCTCCCCTGATCGAATCCATCATTAAGGCACTGTCTGAGAGCATCAAAAAGATGGGAAGGGAGGCCAGTTTCTCCTTGGTCTATTGAGATCTGGAGCGAATTTTGAAGAGCTTGGTATATCCTGCCAAATTTGGCATAAAAGGGCCGTGGTCTTGCGGAGATGCTCCCAATATCATTGTTGTTTACATCTTCGATCTCTTCTCCATTCAGCAGAGTTTCAACATCCTCGGCAGTTATTTCGTCTGGGAGCACAAAAGAGCTGGTGACGTGAGCCATAAGAGTTCTTCTTCTCTTCTCTTTTTGCTTCTGTTGCTTGACTTCAGCCCAGACCACTGGCGATGTGGGAACTTGGATTTCAAGCGCCCGATCGTCAGAAGTAACGCATAAGCAACGTTGCAGGCTGAGATCTTTACCTAAGAAAGATAGCTGGTAAAATCTGACTCCTCTTCGATAGTAGTCTATCCCTGGACTCGAGGCACCTTCCCTGACTGAGACAGCAAGCTGGACGGGGTCAACCCTTAGAAACTCGATGAGGTTTTTTGCGGGAAACTCTCTGTCTTCGCTTCCCGGAAGCGAAATAATGTCGCGATGCCATTGCGGCATTCTACTCACAGGTGAAAATGTAAACCAGTATATACAAAGTTGACCCATGCGCGGATAATAAATAAAGACCAGTGATGTATCTTCATCATCATCCGACGCTCGGCAAACATACATCCTCGAGTCGTCATTTTTGGTCCCCAAGTGTGGGCAAGATATCAAGATGGACGGCCTTAAAGGGCCGGATCCCGATTCATCGCGGCTAAGCAAATCAACCCAGGTGATGTGATACTGAGTAAGAATGAAAACGTGGTCTTGTTTAATGGGGCTGCGATGAACATCCAAAATCCAATCCAACTTTCCTCTGTCTCGTATAATGCGCCCCAATCTTGGCAGCAAAATGTTTGCATCTAGGTTTAAAACTTCTATTTTCTCGTGATTCCACATGAGCAGATACTGCGCGGTATCACTGCCCCTCCCGGCATATGATGGGGAAGGCGAGCTTTCGATTTTCTCGGGGCCCTTCCCTTCCACAATAAGAATACCATGTCTTTCATTCGGGTGGGACGATTCAGATGGCAGCTCATTTAATAGGCCATCAGAAATGTGTCCGCATTTGCTGAGAGATAGCTGAGATGGCCCTTTTCGCTGGCTTTGCCAAGCTGCGGGGAGATCCCAGATGCTCCAATATCCGGTCTCGTTTATGATGGCAATTTGTTGTGATCGGCCCGACGCCGTAGGAATTAAAGCAACATCAGAATGAGCACTCCCTCCCGTCTGCTGAGCATGAATCGTGAATAAGGGATTTGGGTTAATTAGCGACGGCCGTTCTTGAGAAAAATCACTAGCTGACTGGGTCGAAGCTGTCGGAAACTGGCGAAATTCTGGCCATAATATCGTTGTTTTTGTTTCCTTTTGAACCAAGAGCCAGCGATGCGACTCATCGCGGCTCCTGGCAAATATGACTTGTCGAATGGGTAATCCATCGTCAACCCAAGTTGCTTCTGCCACTTTGTCGGTAGAGTCAATGATCGCAGCGTTCAAGAACGCATTCCCATTCTCCCCCCACTGCCACTGCGCATCTTGCATGCGAGCAAGACGTAAGATCTCGCCTGATTCTCCACAGGCGACGGCCATTATTGGAAGTTTTTTGGCTCCAGATTTATCACCAGGGTCAGGACATTGCCCAATAGCTAGCAAAGGCCTAGTATTAGGGGCCTCGTCTGAAATGTTCAGCTCTTCCATATCTTCTTTGAGGATATCTTGAAATGCCGTATTGCCCATGGCGATCTCGGGGCGAGATTTGGACAGCCATCGCTCTTGGACTTGGCGCTCTCTCCAGAGCCTCGTGGTCGCTTCGGGAAGCTGTCTTCTTGAAGCTGCATAAGCCTTGACCGAAGATCCAATAATCTTAAAATGAGGAGCTACAGTTAAATGTCAATGTTTGTCCTGGCTGACTATTGATTACCAACATCCTCTTCAACTCTTCACTTACACTTCGAAGTGATCCGCGATGTCTCAAATATCCCCAGTGTCTCTTCAGGATGCTCGCTCGGAATATATTTCAATATTCCTGGAGTACCCAAGCCCATAAGAGGGTCAGGCCACAGGTCAGCCATTATGACTTAGCAAGTGTACTGAGTGTGAATAAAGAATGACAATTTTTCTCCGTCATCTCGAGTTAAGCAGAGATAACCGAGCTTCCATTCGGGGTCACATAGAGGAGGCAATTCGAATGATCCGACTTGATATTATAATGAGTCGCGGATATTAAATTTCCTCATATTCAAATAACCAAAATTTTCATGCGTCAATACCGACCATTTCAAGCTTGTGTTAGTTGAGTTGATCTGATCGCAATGAAGTTCTTTGGCTTGCGTCACGTGACCAAGCTTTCAGCCACAGTCGACCCAGCAACGTTCTTTTCTTGGTAAACACGAACCGGAAACTTGGGGCGACTTTAGCAAGCATCGGCAGCCTAGCTTTTTGTTTCATTTCAGCACCCGGACTTTGGGCAATACTCTACATCCAAGAAAGTATTAAACAAGAAGAACAGCATTCACAATGTCGGCCGCTTTCGACCCGGCAATGTCAATCGGCCATGGCCGCCAGACGCTGACGCCCGCTGGCCCCTCCGTCGCCGACACGCTACCCAGCATCGACTTTGGGTTCGATGATTTGCGCGAGCGCATGGCGAAATTCACGGCGAAATTCGATGCATTCATTGAACAAGGCCGCAAGCGCGTTTTAGAAGAGCGCAATCAGTTCCGCGTCAACATGGCCGAACTGCAAGGTATGCGGTGGTGAAAAGCTGGGATGCTATTCAGATTCCAATGCTGATTATTGTTGCCTACAGAGGACGAGCGAATGAAGAGAAAAGATGTCGAAATTGCGCAAGTCAAGATGTCGACTTACCAGCAAACAATCGAGAAAGAGGAGGCTGAGAAGCGCGAAATGGAAATGGCCATCTCATCGCTGGCGGCCCAGCGCGATAGCCACATCGCCACCAGAGACCACCTAAAAGCCCAGATTGCCGAGACGCAAGCTGAAATCGAGACCCGTATCGCCGCCCAGCGCGCATATAACAAGCAAAAAGAGGCACAGTCCCGGTACAATGTCCCCGAGCTGGACTTTTGGATTTCAACTCTGTGCATGCGGATCGAGGGCGCTGGAAAGGACGACCGGCTCAAGTTTGTGTACACGCACATTGATGAGAAGAATTGGGAGCGCGAGGCATGGTTTGAGCTGGTGACGAGCTCGAGAGACTACGATGTGAAGCACTGCAGGCCGAAATTGGAGCGGGAGAACGTCGAGAGAGTACTGGACAAGGTGAACGAGACAAGGGAGCTGGTGGTGCTGCTGAAGGGGATGCGGGAGTTGTTCGTGGAAGCGATAAAGTCTTGAAAGAGGAGGATTTCGGTTTTTTGTTTAATGATGATGATGCTATAATATGCCAGATACCCGCAGATAACGATTCATATGAATAATTGTTGATAACTGACGTCTCGTACCTTTTATCTGCTGATAGCGCAAAGTAATACAATATAGCAATACAGCAATTACTACGAAGTAAATGCCTAACCAATGACAAAAATACTCAATCCCAACCAAAGCATTAGTGAATTCAACTGTATGTAAAATAGGTATGTAATATTTGCTACTTTGCTGTATCTCCTCTCTTAGACAGCCACCAGCCACTTCCACCAACACTGCTAAAGCTGCCATCAGCGCGTCTGGCCCCACTATCCATCCATACCTCCTAGGTATCCAAACAAATCCGGACCCCAAGCCTCTCTCAACTCTCAACCAACGCCATTCATTTCAGTTCGCCATGCCCAAGCCAGATAAGCCGGATAAACACGCCGCGGCGTCCCAAGCCGTCGATATTCTCGAGGAGATTGCCGCCATGCTGGTATGCACAAAATCATCGCCATCCATTAATCATCCATTCTCTTAATCTCATTCTAACCTTCCCTTCCTTTCATCTCTTTAGAATTGTCACATGGACCGTCGCATGCTGTCGACGTGTATCTCATTAATTGAACAGGGCGTCCATCCCGAATCACTAGTTGTATGTAGCACCGACCCCCCTTCTCAGTTTTGCACGCATCGCGTCTGAATCTCGAGTGTTTTGTCGTTTTGCTAACGCCCCTGACAGCAAGTTATCAAGGAGCTGCGTGAGATTGCCGACGACACAAGGCGGGAACAGCAAGAGGCGGCCGTAGCCAACAGCCGTCGGTGAACCAACGCCAGCCTCTCTCTCTCAAATTATTTTTCTTTCTCCCTCGCACTATTTCATAATTGCTTTGGGACGTGTCTTTTCTTACGAATGTAATGATGGCTACTTGATTTTAAGCTGGGATTTTATCAACTGTTATTCATGGCGCTCAAGGCGTGTTTGCAAAGGCTGTATATTACCGCCAAGGGATGAAACTACTATTTTACACAGTAAATGTTGAATTGAACAAAAACCGACTTGACTCCCAATTTGATGTCTCTCAATCTTGATACTCCAAATAATGCTTCCTCCTCTTTGTTTGGTTGAGCGAGCCCCTTTTCCCATCGATACAATCGCAATCAATTTCAATACGCCATGCTGTCATGTTAAATTCGTAAAGCAACTCCACTAAGAAAGTGATACAAGGAAAAACCAAGAAAGAAAAACGAAGAGAGGATAAAAGAAAAAAAGGTATCCCATGAAGCAAAACTTATTCATCCGCCAAACTCCGCCCAAAAAGACGCCCCTTGTGAATATAGATGACTTGCTTCTTCATACTTCGTCGTCGTTGTTATCAAATGACAATCTGTGTGTTGTCATTGAGAGCCAAAAGCTCGATAACAGGCTAGTTCATCATCTGTGTCCAATCAAGTTGATTCCGTTTTCATCTTCGTCATCATCATCTTCATCGTCATCTTCTGCCTCGGGAGCATCATCATCGCTGGATTCCTCTGAATCGTAGTCATCGTCGTCGCTAGCTCCATCGTCCTCATCATCTTCACCGCTTCTCCAGAAGCCTAAGATGTCGTCGTCAGATTCTCCGTCCACTTCCAGAACGGCTGCCTGTGGTAGATCCATCATTAGGCGCGAAGGCGACATCGATCGCGCATATCTGTCTATTATGCGTGACGGAGGCTCGAGTGCATTGGAAGAGTGTCGCCGTCTGTTAGGGCCTGGGATTGCTCGCGAACCTGTCGTAATAGAGATTCGCCGACTACCAGGTATAGCTTCTTCCAGGCCGGCTGCTTCTACAACCGGAGGCTGGTCTCCAGCAGCAGGCTGAAGGCCCTCAATGTTCCGGCCCATTATCTGCAGCTCTACCGTATTATACGACCGACAGATTGAACATTTGAGTCCCAGCCAATGGTATGCCACGGTGCTTCTGGCAGAACAATCGTTACAGAGAATCTTGGCTTTTGTGTCTTGAAAGTCTGGTGGCATGGGCTGGCTGATGACGGCAAGATCTAGGTTGCGAAACTGCGTTTCCATGTTGACGAGACTCTTGTTGCAAATCGGGCATTTGTACGAGGATTTCATATGCTGCTCATAGCATTTTTTATGTATACTATGGCCGCATACCATGAATACTACCCGTTTCGGAGATGTAAACATGTATTCGCCGCAAATCGGGCAGTCACAGTCAGTTGATCGCTCGATACACTTGTGCGAGCTCTCGATCGATGTAGTAATGCACGCTCGGCATGTCTGGGAAAGCTGTTTAACAATTGCATCTTCTCAAAATGATTGAAAAAGTACAACTCACCTTGCAGTGGAAGAAATCCTTCCCAAGACCCATACCCCGGCGACATATTCCACAGTCATTGCAGTGATAGATGGGTTTGCTGGATCGATTCTCCCAAAGCTTACAAGTATTGCAGTAATACTGGGCTGTTATCTCACCGCAGTTGTTGCATACATCAGATGCTTTTTGAGGTGTAGCACAAAGCATGCAGAGCATGTTCTTTGTATCCTTGCGAATAAGCGTGTGATCCTCGTTCGCATCGTGACAGAAGCGACAAGTATACCACTTTTTGCAGGTGGAACACTGCAGCTTCACGTTCCGTTCATAGTGTTCGCACCCTAACGGGCCTCGAGTTTCAGTAAGCGAGGCAGCTGAGTGCGTTGGTGTTGTTGCGCTTGGTGTTCTTGAGTGTCGGATAGGGGCATAAGTCGGGGCGATGTCACTTTCGCTCAAGACAAACGTCTCCTTGACTGATGGCTCACCCATCACCTGATTTTGCCAGAACTTGAAGGACTCAAGAGGCCCGGTTGGGCTGGCGGGCTCCCATACATGGCCGATTGATCCGTAATCCGAATCTCCTTTGCCCAGGGCCGTGGCCGTGGTCATGGACGCACGATAGCCTTCAAGCAGGGTATCATGTATGAGCCTTGCCTTCTCGCCAGATGAGATATCCCGGCAATTGATCTCCTGGATGCGGGTCCGCAGCTCTCGCATGCCGTCGTCCTCCGGAATGGGCCCGCCCTTGGCCGGTGCATTTCTGGGTGGCGTTATAGGGAAGCCAAGATGATCAAGCAGCGGTAGATTGGGCGTAACGGGCTCAACCGTGGCCTCCTCAACAATCGTTTCCTGGGTTGAAGAGCTCAGAGGCCGTGAGCGTTGCCGTTCAAGCGGAACATCAGGCCCCTGCTGCACGACATCCTCGGCATCATCCGAATCGTGGACAGCATCCGCCTGGGCCACTGGCGTGTCTTCCTCCCCGGCTACCGAAGGCGTTGCACGGGAGATCTCAGAAAAGCGGCGGGCCTGTCGCAGCACAGGGTTGATGATAAATTCGGAAACAAGGGAAGGCATCGGAATTGACTTGTTTGGCACAACCGCAGCGCCTGCTGCTGAGGCGCAGCTGAGGGACGGGGGGGATGTTTAAGATTAAGTACGAGTAGGATGAGGCTACTACCTAGCTCATGCAATAACACGGGCAGCTGTGGAAAGGCGGTGATGCTTGGGATTATAAGAAATGAAAAGACAAGAAGTAAGATGCGGGAGGAGCACAAAGAAATTCAATTCCAAGGTCAGTCAGACATGCTCAGCTGGTGAGAGTTCCCATCTGCTTGGCCAGGAGTCCAGGAGAAGGGTAAGGCTTGAAGAGAAGTCGTGCGATGACCGGGCCAGGCGTCGGCGAGATTCTTAGCAAGATATGGCCAGCGTTAATCGCAAGGATGACATAAGGCAGGGATTAGCAGACTAGCACCGTATCATGATTCTCGGGACCAACGAAAATAGCTCCCTCACGTTGCTGGCTGTCCATCAGCAGGTCTAGTGGCGGGACGCTTGCATGTGATTTTGCGCCAACAAATGAATTCCAGCCCAACAATCCGGCAGCTAATGCCTGCTCTGGTAGTGAACGAGCACGGGGGACGGCCTATAATACAGCGTGCTCGCTGGCTGTGGCTCAGGCTTTCTCAGCTGTGGCTGGTGGCTGCTAGCGTACCTGGACCAAGGTAGTGGGCTGGTATGCGCGAGGGAAAACAAGAGGGAGAGCTACAACTAGGTACGCACTACTCGCAAATAGTCCCAGCAACAAGGAACGCCACTAGCCACGCGGCTGAGCACTGGCGTGGCCTTAGTTGGAGGGATTGCAAGGTGGCCAATATTCCTTAGAGCTGAACCAGGGGGGCTTAAGGAAGCTGTCGTATTCTTGGAATATCCGACGCAAGCAGCAATATCCACCAGAAACACCTCCTTTGTCATTTCCATTTCGTTTCTCTCCCCTGAGCCGGACTTGGCCTTCAGGATTGTTGCTTCCTCCTTTTCTCCCTTTTCGAATCGACGGTGTTGCGTCGTCGCCGTCGTCGATGTTATAGCCTTTTGAGTCCCTCAAACTCGTCCAGTCATTACAAATTGTGCCGCATTGGGAGCTGGCCGAGAGTGACCCTCCCCTTTTCTTCTCTCTTCCCGCATTTCGAAATTTTTTCTACCAACTCAATTGATTCTTTGTTTCCACCTGCAACTTCTGGGGACACCAGATAGTTGTCTTCAGAACCATGGCTGCCGAAAAGGCTGCTCTCGCCTCTGGCGCTGACCTGGGCGATGGCTTGAGACAGCGACAGGTTGCCTCGCAAGCCGCGCCCTCCATTGCGGCTCAGCCAGATGATAAGAAGAAGCTTGCGAAGAAGGTACAGAGGCGGCCAGAGCCACGAGACTCGATTGCGTGCACAGGGATTGACTGACAGCGGTTGCAGGAGAAATCTTTCTTCGAAGTGTTTGCAGATTTGGAGTCCATCATTGCCCCGCTGATCTTCACGGCCGTTGCCATCTTCACTCGATTGTATAAAATTGGCATTAGCGATATCGTGACTTGGGATGAGGCTCAGTATGTACAAGGATCCCGGTCTCTCTGGTTCTGTCCGAGGGCCGCTAGAATGGAGCGGGTTTGCTGATTATTTGACAGCTTTGGCAAGTTTGGCAGCTACTACATCAAGCATGAATACTACTTCGACGTCCACCCTCCCCTCGGAAAGATGCTGGTTGGTCTCTCCGGAGTCCTCGCCGGCTACAACGGATCTTTCGAATTCAAGTCTGGCGAGAAATACCCCGAAGATGTCAACTACACCTTTATGCGAGCCTTTAATGCCGCCTTTGGCATTGCCTGTATCCCCATGGCCTACTTTACCGCCAAGGAGCTGAAGCTGGCCCGACCTGCTGTCTGGCTCGTTACGCTCATGGTTCTCTGCGAAAACTCTTACACCACCATCAGCCGCTTTATTCTCCTCGACTCCATGTTGCTCTGCGGAACCTTTGCTACCACTCTTTGCTGGGTCAAGTTCCACAACCAGCGACACAACAGCTTCGAGCCCGAATGGTTCTTCTGGCTTTTCATGACTGGTGTGAGCATTGGCTGTGTTTGCAGTGTCAAGCTCGTGGGTCTCTTTGTTACTGCTCTGGTTGGTCTTTACACAATTGAGGATCTCTGGAGAAAGTATGGTGACAGGAAGATGCCTATTGTGAGTCTTTTTTTGGGTCCCCTTTTCTTATGCTATGTTGGTTGAATTGCCTGCTTACAGCCCTATTAGCCTGTTCTCGCCGCTCACTTTTCCGCTCGCGTCGTGGGACTTATCGTCGTTCCCTTCCTCATCTATATGCTCTCGTTTGCTCTGCACTTCGCCATTCTCGATTCCACCGGTCCCGGCGATGCCCAGATGAGCTCCCTCTTCCAAGCCAACCTGAAGGGAACCGAGGTCGGCAAGAACAGCCCCCTTGAGATTGCCATTGGATCTCGCGCCACCATCAAGAATATGGGCTACGGCGGCGGTCTTCTTCACTCTCACGTTCAGACCTACCCTGAGGGCTCTGGCCAACAGCAAGTCACCTGCTACCACCACAAGGATGCTAACAACGATTGGTTCTTTTATCCCAACCGCTACCAGCCCGATTACGAGCCCGAAGAGGAACTCCGATTCATCGGCGACGGATCAGTCATCCGTCTTATCCATGCTCAGACTGGCCGCAACTTGCACTCTCACGATATCGATGCCCCCGTTACCAAGGCCCACCGCGAGGTTTCCAGCTACGGCAACCTCACTGTTGGAGATGAGAAGGATCACTGGCAGATTGAAGTTGTCCGAGATGCGGCATCTCGTGATCGCAGCAAGATCCGCACCCTCACTACGGCTTTCCGTCTTAAGCACACCTCTTTGGGCTGCTACCTGCGAGCTGGCAACGTCAACCTTCCTCAATGGGGCTTTAAGCAGATTGAAGTTACCTGCGACAAGCAGAACAACCCTCGTGACACTTATACTCACTGGAACGTCGAGGCTCACTGGAACGAGAAGCGTAAGTTATACTTTTTTTCGAGGCCGCTGAATATTGTAATGATAATAGCTAACTTTTTGCCTTTCAGTCCCTGAGAGTGATCCCAATGTTTACAAGTCGCCCTTCATCCACGACTTCATTCATCTCAACGTGGCAATGATGACATCCAACAACGCCCTTGTGCCGGATCCCGACAAGCAGGACGATTTAGCCTCTCAGTGGTGGCAATGGCCCATCCTCAATGTAGGACTTCGTATGTGCGGCTGGGATGACAACATTGTCAAGTACTTCCTCCTCGGTAACCCATTCATCTACTGGGGCAGCACGGTATCTCTCGGCCTCGTCGGCCTCGTCGTGGTCTGGTATATTGTGCGATGGCAGCGTGGATACAGGGAGCTGGACAACAAGGAGATTGACCGGATTCACTACGCCGGTATCTACCCAGTCATCGGCTGGTTCTTGCACTATCTTCCCTTTGTTATCATGGCGCGTGTCACCTACGTGCACCACTACTACCCCGCCCTCTATTTCGCCATCCTGTCTCTGGGCTTCTTGGTTGACTGGGCCATGAGAAACCGCGCTGCCGTTCTGCAGGGTGTCATCTATGGCGTCCTGTACTCCGTCATTATCGGACTTTACGTCCTGTTTATTCCCATTTGCTGGGGTATGACTGGAAACAACCAGCAGTATTCATACCTGAAGTGGTTTGACAACTGGCGCATCAGCGATTAAACTCATTTTTTATCTAGTATTTCAACTGGACACCTTCGACAAGCATTGATGGCGAGCATGATTTACTTATATTTTACTTCATGTTAGTTATCAGAAGCTCCTTTTTTTTCTTTTTTTGTCACATGGCGGTGGATGAAGAGGAGATGATGAGCGAGAGGAGAGATTGGTCATTTCTAAAAACCAAAAAATATTTATGTAAGATTTTATTTAAAAGGCGTGGGATGGGATGGAGACAATTTTTTTTCGCATCAATGAAGAAAAAAGAGCAACGGAATAGGTAGGATGGATTTCGCAAGTCATATAAAAAAAGATGATAGGAACAAACAGGGTTGGCGGAAAATACTATAAACCGCATTTAATGCAAGACATATATCTCCCCCCAATTTTGTCCTGTATGTAGGGAAATAGGCCCGTGTGTGTGATTACAGAATTGAGTGCCAATTGCTTTGAGCATCTACTATTATTATACAGTGCCATGTTTCCAGTTGCTTTGCTATGTCTTTTCAAAGAGTCTTTTAAGACCAGAGTATCATGTAATGATGAAGCCCATCGGGTATCATATCTTGCTTGCTCGCGTTCCCTCGTCCTTTCTTTCATCCCGTGTTTGTTCAACTCGGCTGTTCGCTTACGATTCGCATTATACAGAAGGAAATTTAAATATGCTTCAAACATTAACAGCATCCACCGCCCGATTTGCTGGCATCGGCTGTTAATCTCACTTGCCGGCTTCCGCCAGCACTGGGACCCTTGACGCCGGATCTTCTGTCGTTCAGATTATACTTTCCGGCTTGGATATTCTGGTATATCCTCTCGGAGACCCTCATAAAGGCCTTTTCCACGTTCTCGCCACTCTTGGCACTCGTCTCGACATACTCGAGGATACCATTCCGCTTTGCCCACTCTTCCGCCTCTTCCCGGGTGACTTCTCGCTTGTTGTCCTCTTGCTGCGTCAGATCGGCCTTGTTGCCGACAAGGACAATGACGATATCCGGCTCGGCAATCTGTCGAAGGTCGTTCAGCCAGTCTGTAGCGTGCTGGAAGGTGGCCTTGCGTGACAGATCAAAGACAAGCAGCGCGCCGCTTGCACCACGGAAATATGACCTCGTGACGGACTTGTATGTCTCCTGGCCGGCCGTATCCCACAAGCTGAGCTTCATATGCTTCTGAGGGGTCTTGCTGGTGTCGCGCGGCGGTTCCGGAAGCCCCCCGGGCGAAGACGGCGCATCTGGGTCGGATGAAGAGGTAGGGAATGCGATGGCGGCGGGAGTGTGAGGCGGGCCGACGGGCACGATGCGCGAGCCGAATTCAACGCCGATTGTGACGTCGTGGTGCGCAGAGAAGCGGCCTTCGCAGAGGCGGATGGTGAGACTAGATTTGCCGCATCCTGAGTCGCCTATGCAGACCAGCTTGGCGATGTAGTCCCAGGGCGCTGAGGAGGACATGGGGAGGAATTAATAAGGTGCTGCGCTGTTGGCGCAAGACTTGTTGGGAGAGAAATGGCGGGAGAGAGAGAGGGCGAAGAAAAGGGAGCTGAAGAGGTGGATTCTAAGAAGAATCGAACCGCCCAAGACTTTTAAACGGCGCAAGTTCCTGAGCTATAATTGCCGGGGTGGTGGTTCGTTGAATGTAAGTGTTGAGGTGGGTTAGAGGCTATCGCTACGGCGAACGGCACGTGCGTGGAGAACAGCGTAGGAACAAAAAGAAGGCCAAGACAAGGACGACTTTAAAGCCGTTGACGCAATCGATGAAGGAAAAAAGGCCTAAGAGCTTGTAGAGAAGAATGAGGAGGAATCACAGGATGCAGCGGTTGGAAGAATTACACAGGAATGAATGGAATGGAAATACAAATTCAAAGGGTCCCGGTTTGTGAAAGAGGGCAGGTGACGATGGCTTGTCACGGGCCAGCGACAAGAGAGGAGCTGACAGGCCTGTTTTTGGTGTGACCCGTGCGTGAGGGAAAAGCTGGAGAAGAGGAGATGTTGGGGGGCCGGGATCTTTTCTTTTTTTACGTTTTTTACTTTTTCAGAGGGGAATTATGACAGAATGCTTGACTTGTGCTAGCAGATCGGATGCCTCACTGATGATCGCTGCCAAGGCTGCTGCAGAAAACGTGCATAAATAGCCGGGAGCTTCTTTGACGTCTGGCATCTGCATCTGCATCTGCTGTGCCTAAATTGGCTGGTGGATGCGGCTGTTATCGGTGACGCAAGAGCGCGATAACGGCATCATGACGAGACGGTGACCGGCCTAGCGGTAAGTATCCCGCGCCCAGCTCTGCTTAGGGCCGTACCTACAGTAGCACGGCCCGGCAGCTCCCTCGTGGAAGAGCATCTGGTACTCCATGAAAAGATAGGTGCCTACGGAGGCAGCCATATGCGCATTTTGCCAGTGGTAGTTGTGATTGTAGCTGTTATTGAACATGTGCAGCCATGCATGAGCAGCAGATGCATGAAGCTATCTATGCCGCCAAGGAGGTTTTTTGGGTCTTGGAGCTGTGCTGCCGCTTGACCTTTAGGCAGCTTTGGAAAACTCTCGCGGCCACGATGGCGCCACTGCTGGTATAAGCCGCAGCCGTAACTGCTCAAGCTTGTTTGGGCGTGGGCATCCGTCCATTTACCTTTTCTTCTCTTCTCAGCCGTTGCTAGTATTATTGTTAACCCTTTTGTGTCTCATACAGCCCTTGGAAATTATGTAAGATGCCGACTTACCTTGCCAGGATCAAATGACGGCCTCGCTGCCCTTGTGCTCACTCAGCACAAGTCCCAGGCACCACGAGGGTCCTGCTGTCTGGTACTTGCAGCCTGTGCCATCCCAGCAGGCAGCACCCCCGGATGCGGATCCTGCAAGAGCCGCTCTCCCTATCGCTGCGCACAAAGTACCTCCCTCGCAGGTCCTAAAACTTACGGGGCTGCCGCCCAGTCACCTGTGGCTCTCGCTGAGGCGCTGACCGCCAGCAAACTTTAGGCTCTACGCCGGCGACGGCACGCTCCAATCGTCCCCTAGCCATTCACTAAGTTTTGGGCTATCGAGGTCACCAAACCGACTCATCCGCCTTGTGTCGCCTGACCCTCTCATTGTTTCTCTCTTCTTGTTTTACAAACGAGGCACATTTTTTTTTCGGTGTTTCTCCAGCTTGGCGACAGAACAAACCGCCGCATATACATCTTACTCATATCCCTTTGCGGTGTAATATTTTTGGCCTTTCGTATTCATTTTGGGCTGCTGCTCTCCCCGTTAAATGCAAGGGAGAGCGTCCGTCTTAGTCTTTGCTGCCTGTCCAAGCGTTTTCGTCATCGCCACCAGCCTGCGAGCCGATTCCATCACGTCGCCGTTGCAACGAGAAAATAAGAATAAACTGCCGCTCGACATTTCCGCAGCTAAGCAGCCATCGAGGTGACAGCCGAGCCAGCCTCTTATCGTGGGGGCGGCGGTAGGTGAAGGGGCATCATGTTTTCCGAGTGTGAGTGACGACACTGCATCCTGCGAGGCTGCGTCTTCCCAACCTGCTGCTAACATCATGTCCTAGACGCCTCCAGATTTCTCGCGCAGTCGCAGTCGAGGCTATCGAACTTTGGCCAGCCAGATAACGATAATGCATCCCGGCAAAACGACTGGTCATCACGTCCATCTCGACCATACCGAGACGCCGGTCGCGGAAATGGGGGCCAACGGTCCTTTCTCTCCAGGGGCAACCCATATCAGAACGGGGGTGGAGGAGGAGCTGGCGGCAGCGGCGGTTCGCGTTTTGGCCAGCTTGCATTTGGTTCACGGATAACAGCTGCGCAGGATGCACCTCTGTTTCACAGCACGCTGGACGAGTTTCGGGAGGACGACGACGAGGAAGAGCGCGATAGGGAAGCTGCCGACCTGTTTGCGCTGCAGAGGTCGCGGCGGGTGGCCGCTGCGAGCAAACTGGCTGATAGCGTTGAATCAGATGCCAACAGTCGAGGCTCGCTTGAAGATAGCTCAAGTCAGTTTGACCACCCGTATCGAACCCAAGGTTTCGGCCGAGGCATCAAGAGCAGTTGGAATGGGACTAGGAGTTCACACCAAGCTTCTGTTGCAAAGGATACACCATTGGAGGAAGAGGAGGCAGAAGAAGTTGATCACGATAACGAGGATCTGAGATATGACGGAAGCGATCACGGCAATGATCATAGGGGGAACATGGTTGATGTTGGTCTTGGATCACAAGAGGATCCTGACGAGGATCCGCCGGACTCGCTGTTAGGAGAGACAGTCGATGGCAGTCCTCCAGCTTTCCAGCGGTTCAAAGACCAAGCCGGACGAACGCCCCTGATAGCAAGGTCCGAAAGAAGTGATGCCGACATGGCCAGCACGCGACACACGGAGCCTCCAGAAGTTGATCCAGCTCTAGCGGGAAACATGTTCATCGAAGGAGAAATATTTAAGCATGATCCTTTCTTCGCCTGGATATTCTTAATCTGTCTCGCTGGTATGATGTCAACTTTTGTCCTAGTATGGCTGAACACCTCCCCTAGGAGTAGTCCTGTCGGAGATACTATTTATACGACGTTACAAAAATCGTTCAACATGCTCGCGGTCGATACAGTGGTGGCAGTAATGGTATCATTCGTATGGCTGGCAGCACTGCGATCCTTCGTTCGACCGCTGGTTACTATCATCTTAATCGCTGTGCCGGCCATCATGTTTTCCTTTGCCATCTTTTCGTTTGCATCGTCATTCAAGGGAAGGACGCACGGGTCCAGCTTTCAGGATAGCGTCATGAGATGGACAGCCGCCGTCCCTGCAGCTTCGTGCATATTGTGGCTATGGCTCGTCGTTAAGGGCCGGAGAGCGATTCAGCAAGCCATTGAAATTCTTCAATTTTCCTCCAAGATTCTGGCTCAAAACCCAGGCCTCTTGCTGGTGGGCTTTGGCACCCTGGCATTGATCGTTGTGTGGACTTGGGTATGGCTGGCTATGTTTACCCGTGTATTCATGGGTGGTTACTTCTCCAAGGATCTGGTTAAGTTTGTGATCCGCTTCTCCAGCTGGTGGCTCGGTGCAGGCTTTGTCTTCATGTATATGTGGACGCTCTCCGTCATCAACGCGATACACCGAGCGACGACTGCAGCGACTGTTTCTCAGTGGTATTTCCACCGCAACGCAGGGCCTTCTACTCCTTCAAAAGAGATTGTCCTGGCAGCCCTGAGTCACGGTACGACGACAATCTTTGGTAGCATTTGCGAATCAACGCTACTATCTCTCCTCATCCGGGCACCATTAATTTTCCTGCCAAGGCGGATAGGCGCAATAATTACAAACGTTGCCTCATTCTGGATTCCAACGCCTATGGTGGCTCTCACAAACCCTCTCACAATTACTTTTGCGGCTATACACTCTCAAGGCTTGGCTACGTCTGCTCGAGGTCTTGATCAGATGGAATTTGTATCGGCTGCAATCCCTACTACTACGTTGACACCCAGAGCTCTGCGCCTACGTGGCCAGGGCAACGGCTTACTGCCTTACCGGCTAGCCAAATTGCTCTTGGTCGCAACACGACTGATTATGGCCACAGGCCTTGGTTTCGCGGGCTGGGTCATTACTGCCAAGCAGCTGAGAATCCAGCTTCCAGATGGCGTGGGTGTACGAGGATCAGCATATGCATACGTGGTCGGCATGATGGCTAGTTTCATTGGGTATTCGGTTATGGGCGCAATGGAAGGCATTCTCAGCGGAATCGTCGACGCAGTTTTGATTTGCTACGGTAGCGAGCGGCGAATGGAAAGGGGCCACGGGCGATTCTGTCTTGAAGCAGCGTATCTGTTTGGCGAGCGGCGAGGAAGCGGCGAGGATCTTGGGTATGCGTAAACAAACAGTTCAGATCAAGGCCCTCCTCTTTCCTTCACCTGCATACGACGAAGGAACTTTTTTCTTTTTGTTACTGGCACGCACTATGCTCATTTTTCCTTTTTATCCCCCTTGTTTTTTTATCACCATATTCCTCATTGCTTACTTACGTCTTTGCTTGTCGGTGCGGTCTTTGAAATTGGTTGAATGGGATGATAGATTGGTAGAACTGAATTCTTGGATTATTGGAACTCAAAAAAGGGTCATGCAGTGGAGATAACGTTTGCTACGACAAAGCTCCAAGGGAGAAAGGGCAGCAATGATATTTATTTCTTTCCAATCCATATTTTCGATTTATAAACAACTCTACCGTAATTTGTGAAGAACACATTATCATATGACAGGCATCTGATGTTGCTATCAGAGTCAGCCAACTGCTTTCGATGTGTTTGTGAAGCCGACTCCAAAGGAGTAAAGCTGATAAGCTAATCTATGGAATAGTTCTTCCATGAACAGTTAGACACTTTGGCCGAGTGGTTAAGGCGATGCCCTGCTATCAACAGGTATCATAGGCATTGTGTTCGCACGCGCAGGTTCGAATCCTGCAGGTGTCGTTTCATTTTTTGGTTCTTTTTGGCAAATTAGCTAGGTACGCTTATTGTTTTTTTTTTCTTTTTCTTTTTTTCTTTTGTCTCCGGATAAAAGTATGAGCCAGCTCTTTTTAGCCATCGCTCCCTTTTCTACTTTAAACCTTTTTTATTCTTTGGTTGGTTGGTATACGTAGTTTTCATCACAAGCTAACGTAGCTAGCATTCTCACGATGGGTCTCAGTAGCTTCATAAGCTGTCTATTGCTCACATCCAAACAAGTAAAAAGCGTCATTGGTCTAGGGGTTAGGATTCAACTCTTCCATGCTGAAAAGTTGAGGCCCGGATTCGAGTTCCGGATGACGCATTACTTTTTCTTTTTGCATTTTTTGTTTTTTTGTCTTTCCTCTTCCTTTTTGCATTGTGTAATTTATTCACATTGCGCTGTTTTTAAATCAACGAGACCAGCGTTGTGACACGTATGTCGTTTCTATAATCTTGCAACATCTCCATTGCCGTAAACATCTTCCACGAGTACGACTTCTCGCTCTCATCAACAATCAAGGTAATAGACAGATAGACTTCTTGCGTGTACGATATTTTCTAAATAGCCCATCTATCGGGCAGCGTATAGACTAATCGTGAAATTTACATATACGCCATCTGTATATGCTACAGCTTCATGGTATCTCCAAATCCTTCGCCTGCAGCCCATTGCATTGCATTGTATTCATCATTCATCTCATCAGCCTCTCCGTCCTCTTCTTCCAGCAATTCCTCATATACAAATCCGCAGTCTACCTCCCTCAGCGATAACTCCGCTTTGCATGCAAGTAAATCCGCGAGGTCATCCACCGCAATGGCTTCTATATCCAGATCTCGCGTCTTATTTGTATAGTGTAAAATTTGCATCAGGGGATCTGCTTCCCCCGGGCTTCGAAGCCTGCGTATCGAGCGGGCAAACCCGCCGCGACTCGCTTCAATGCTCTGTCTTTGATTTCTTTCAAAATAACTCAGTAAATGACCAGCTGGGTCTTCATTCAAGTGTGCCTCTCGGCGGAAGAGCCCCGTTGAGGCATATTCTGGCCCTTGTACGGCGCCAATGGTAGGATTAGGGTTGATCACAATCCGTTTTGTGTCTAAATAGGTACGCTTCACCAAATCAGCAATATGCGTGTCTTCGTCATCGTCATAAACGTCTTCCGGACCTCCTGGGTCCCGGGTCGGAGGCTCTGGTTCAGGGTGTGGTATAAATGGTGTAGGGCGTCGAAGCTGGCGATCTACACCCGGGATCGTCATGAAATGTGCCTCTGGCTCGTCTTCCTTGTCTATAGAAAACAAAAACACCCGGCCCGTGGCATCTCCAACGACTAATTTCCGCAGGTCGGGAGCAAAAGCGCCACAAGAAATAGGACCAGGAGCTTCTAAAAGGGTTCGCAGGTATGGCTTGCGTTTGTTACGCACATTCCACACCTTGACAGTCCCATCGCTGGCGCCTGAGTAAAACCGATCCAAATTGTTTCCCCAAGCTGTAAATTTAACTCCGGTATCTTCTTTTTCTCGGTCTTCGTAGTACTCATCCAAGGGACGGCCGTGCTGTAATATGTGCACAGGTTTGTCCCCTTGGGCTGTGTCCCAGACGTACACTTTACCGTCTGTGCACGCTGCAGTAACATATGCATGTCTCGAGGAGTTTGGCATAAATGTCAGTTCATTAATGTCTGCCGCAAAGCAGTCAAGGTTGTGATATTCAGCATAAGCGGCATCCTGTTCTCTAAACAGATGAATTTGTGTCCGCACTCCGGGCACCACTTTTAGTTGTGAGGGTGAAGTTGCTGCGATGAATCTCGGCGAGGTAGGATGCCAAACCACCTCGAAAAAGTTGGCTGTTGTCGCTGTCAAGACAGTAACTCGCTGGCTCAGAGCTGCGTCCCATAGAGTAATCTCCCCCGAGTTCCGCTTATCTTCTGGGATATCAAGGTCTTCTCCAGAATAGCTCCGAGGAGAGTATCCTACGGCCAGCAGATGTTTGCTCCTCGAGCAGCGGCCCCATTGCATAGTTGCAGGATAATACGCCCACTTGTTAGAGTCGTCGGCATCGGTACGAGTGCAAGAAAAGGAGATGTAAGAGCTATTCGCAATGTCGTTCAAATTGATAGTATATACTCGCACAGCCTCCGTTGGGGTGTCGGCCGCGGTAGCAACCCGTCCAGAGCCATCCTTGGCCGCGGCAACAAAGTTGACGTTGCCCTCGAAATACCATGTGGCCAACGCCGTCATGTTTTTGCCGGTCTTATCAACCTTCCAAACTTTGACTGTTTTGTCGAAACTAGAAGTGTATGCCAAGCCAAGAACGCTATCGTAATCAGAGCATACAACTGATGAGTAGAGCCAGGGATCTTGGCTTTGGCGCATGGCCACAGTAGAGTTTTCCCCCTTGTCAACCAGTGGTCGTGGAATTCGATGGTCGGGAAACGCTCTCAGCTGGCCCAGTTTGGTTGAGCAAAGGAGTAGGTTTCCAGGCTTGTTATATTGCTGATTATGGCTGTCAGAGTGCACCGTCGTACCACATAAAACATTATCATCTGGAATCCAGGTTGTCGTCGCAATATCTCCGGCACAGTTTGTGTACTCTGCAACCAAAGTTAGGCCATCCTCATGAACCTTTCTAAACTCGTTTTGAAAGTTCTCATATTGGCGCATCGACCCAAACCCTCGATTTCCTTCAATTTCACGGGCTAGAAGCAAAGTTGCTAATCGACTGGCACGCCTACTCTCCTGTTGATGTCGAGAGTCCTGCGTGTTTGGATCCAGTGTCAGAATTTGGGCTCGATCAGGTGTTGCCGCCTTGCCCGCCAGTATATCTGAGCAATAATTCCGTATATCCTCAGCCGTTCTATAAGGCAACGTAGTACCAACGATTGAAGGGACGTTAAACTGAAGGCATAGCTGCACCAAGTTTTCAGGAGTAGCAGGGGTATCTGGAGGAAGATAACTTGAAATGCACGCCGTGATTTGCTGAATCTCATCAGGGCTGAAATCTACATGGTAGACCATTGGGCCATTCATCTCTCGTCGTAGTTCACGATATAGGCTGCCGGCGCCTTTCGCAATTAGGTCGCGATCCGATGATGATAGGTAAGGTCGTTGTTCAAGAGCAAACCAGGCGTTTGATGATGGACCGCATTTAGGAAGCGGCTTCCAGCGGCTCCAATGTGTTGCAGGTGTAATGTTTTCGAGTATGTCGGTTTTGGGGGTTTCCAGCTGTTTGACATCTGTCATATGCACCTCTAACGCATCCTCACTCTGCGTTGGCGGTGGATCCTCCACTGAGAGAAACTGATATTCGGCGGCTGATGGCTCTTTAACAACTTGATATTCCTGGCAAGCAGTGTCAGCTCGAATGAAGAGATGAATAGACCCTCTTTTTTCTTTAATTCAACCTACAGGTCTCCGAGATAGCTCTGTAACAATCATTTTAACCTTTATAGCAGTCCACTCATCGTTGGCAGGCAGTGTATAATCGTTATCGTCCAATCGGGATATAAACACTTGGTCCTTGGCAAATATGGAAACGGCCTGTTACCACGGTTAGCCAATACCCTCAAGATTGCTTAAACATTTCAAGCTTCCCATACTCTTATCGCGATCTCGTCAATTATATACTCGGAGGAGGATAGGTCCGCTAAACCTCGGCTGACATATGGCGAAACCTGTTGGCAGGCAATTGTTTGCTTCTCAGCCCAGGAAAGATCCACGCGTCTCTTTTTGAACGGTGGTCCTTCATCCTGGGCAGAAGCTCGATCATGTTGCTGGCGCTGTGCTTCGGACAGAGGCCGGCCGATGCCATTTCGAATTCCGTTTGCGATATGATCTAAAGAGGGCGGCGATGGCGGCGGCGTTTCAGTCAAGTCGACGACCTCAACGACCGGTGGCCTGGAGGCGCCAGAGGTAAGCACGAGGCTCATGGAGACGGCCGGCTCGCCAGAAGTCTCGGGCGAGCATCTCAAGCAGGCGTCGAAACGGATCTCTAGCTAAATGGGCGCGGTAGAAAGAGATATAAGACTTACCCCATCGCGTGCCCACACGTTTAAAGCTCTCGGTTTCTTCTTAAAACAACAGATACGTAAGAAGGGGGGCCTTAAACACGGCTAAAGGGAAACTTAAAGATGGGATATCACGTGATATAGATTATGTAATAAATTTAATATTATACATATCTCTTGGCTAATATTATAAGGCTTACTAGATTATAAATATCTCTGATTTTAATTTAAAAAAAAAAGTATTAAAATCTTACTGTATTTTAAGTATTTAAATATTTATTAAGTCTTCTATATTAGCAGTTTTCCAACTTAAAATTACTTATATCACAAAGCGCGATAACTTACAATTTAATCCGACAGCATTTGCTCTTTTGACTATAATCAAAGTATAATCGAATTTAATTGCATTTGGCGTCAAATCATAGTCTAAAACTTTCCAAAAGCTCGATCGCTACTTATCAGCTCTCTCGAAGGATTCTCAAAGGATTCTCGTATAATGTCTCTTAACTAATGCCGCCAGCCGCTAGTCAAAAACAACTATCTTACACCCAGGAGCACAAACCCATGTTTTAGCATTTTTCTAAAGCAAATTTATACTCATTAAACAAGTTTGACCTTTTCATATCAAAATCTAAGATTAGGGGTACCTATCATGATCGCGACAAACTACTAGATAGGCTTTTCTCCGACATGCAAGATCCAGCGGGTGCGACGTAGATCTAGCATGATCCACAAAAAGAGTCGCGCGACAGGTTATGATGTAACATCTAAAATGTTAATAATTGTTGTGAAAAATCAGTTATAAATCTAGAGATGCCTTTGTCTTATTATGGTAGCTATTATAAGTAGCTTTCATCTTTCTTTCGTATTATAAAAAATAAATTTTATAAAGAAAAAGAATTCATGGTATTTCCCAAGAAATACTTGGACAATTCAAAGATGCAGACGCTACTGGAAGTCTGCACAATAGCTTCGATAAACCGCCACAAGTCGCATACTCTGCAAACTGCAAATATACACAAGCTTTTACTATAATTTACCGTCTAAAAATGATGATAAAATAATATATTGTAAACTAGCTTGAGGATATCATCTAATTAAGCCGTTAATGACTTGGAGGTAGGCATAATATCAAGCTACCTGGGCACGATATCAAGCTACCTGGGCACGATAATAAGCTACCTATCAGCCAAATCACGAATTTCGGAAATTGATAGCTTCTGGCTATACTCTTTAATTAAGTGTTTTTTTATTACTTTTGATTCATAAAATCTCTCGCGCTGATACTCGATAAACACATGATAGCCAAGAAATATAAATAAATAAAAAAGTATGCCGCCGTACGTGCTGCAATGCATACCTCCAGCTTCTTACTGTCCACAGCCACCATGTATCCTTAGGCAGCTGGGTTCCCAAGTTGAAGCAGTCAGCTATCCAAACATAAAAACGTAACAAGAAAATCGCTCAACATCGTCATGCCTATTCATATACACCCCGCGCGATCTATATTTTACAACTTAGGAGCAGGACCAGTCTCGGCAGCAATCTCCTCGTACATCCTATCAATCTCGGTACGGAAGGCCTTGGCAGACTGAGGCCGCTTCAGCTTGAGGCTATTATCGTCAAGTTAGTAATTCAGTCTAGTTATATGTATATGCGGCATTGGATTGTAACTTACGTTGGTGTGAGAAGCTCGTTCTCGATGCTGAAAGGCTCGATATCGAGGTAAACATTTCGTACACGCTCAAAGCTGTTGAACTTCTGCTTCTGTGCAATCTTGTTCAAGACCTTGAGGAACTCCTGCTTGACCTTGGGGTGGTTGGCAGCTGTCTTGAGGGCCGCACGGTCGTCGGCGGTGATAGTCTGGCCAAGAACCTTGCTGGCAAACGGAGGGAAGTTCTCCAGATCGACACCAAAGATACCGACAAGAGTAGACTCCTTGGCATCACCGTGGACAAAGGCCATGGCAACCAGGTTGGTGTTACCCAGGTAGACGTTCTCGATACGCTCGGGAGAGATGTATTCACCCTGAGACAGCTTGAGGACGTTCTTCTTACGGTCAATAATCTTGAAACGACCCAGCTTGTCAACTTCAGCAATATCACCAGTGTGGAACCACCCATCGGCATCGATGGCCTTCTTGGTCTCCTCCTCGTTCTTGTAGTACTCGCGGAAGATACACGGGCCACGGAGAAGGAGCTCACCGCGGGGGGCAGGCTTGTCCTCGACGGTGTACTCAAATTCGGGTACAGACTCCAAGCAGATCTCGACGCAACCAGTTGGGGGTCCAATGGTGCCAAGACCGAAATCTCCAGGCACCTGGACGGTGCCGACAGCATATGACTCGGTCAAGCCATAGCCCTGGTAAAAGTTGTTACCAAAGGCGGCACGGAGGAACTCTTGAACATCGGGGTCCAGCTGAGCGCTACCGCTGATCATGGAGTGGGCCCTATCCAAACCCACAGCAGCCCTGACCTTGGGGGTCCAGATGCGGTCATAGAGGAAATGCGTGTTGCTAGCTTGTCCTGGCGGCAGACGCATGTTGGCCTTCTTGGTTGCAATGACCGTTCGAGATAGAGCGCCCTTGACACCCTCGGCTTCAATGGTGGCGGTTCGGATGGCCGAGTTGAAGCGGTTGAATAACCGGGGGACAGAGATGAAACCTGTGGGCCTGAGAATCTTCATGTCGTCAACCAGTCCTAGGATGTCGCCGCGGAAGAAGCCAATGCTGGCGCCTTCAGAAAGGGCAATCTGGTCAACCATTCTACCGTAAATATGAGCAAGCGGCAAATAGGACATGTGGACATCCTTATGTGTTACAGAACCCTGCAGACGGCTGGATGAGACGGCAGAAACAGCATTGCCATGGGTGACGCAAACGCCCTTGGGCGCTCCAGTGGTTCCCGAAGTATAATTGATTGTGCAGAGGTCATCCCAGCCAGCCGGGCGCATGGGGCGGCCTGATTTGGCGCCAAGTGCCTCCACCTCCTTGAAGGAGTAGATCTTGATGCCATGCTGAGCAGCAATGTTGTTCAAGACAGACTTCTTGGTCAGGCCCTCCTGTTCACCCTGCTCCAATTCATCGAGAGAAATGATCAGCTTGAGGGTGGGAACTCGAGGTGCCAATTTCAGGAGAGTAGGGATGTGAGGCAGACTGCAGGCGACGCAGGCAAGTTCGGCGTGGTTGATGATGTACTCGGAGGCGTCTGGGCCGAGAGTCTCGTAGAGTGACACAGCGAAGAGAGACTGTGATGCAAGTGCAAGATCTATATATTGGGAGACTGGTTAGTTCTGCAGCTTGTAGTCGATTGCGAGAAACAATGCAGTGCGCAGGTATTGACTTACCGGTGATTTGCCATTCAGCGCGGTTCTGAGCCCAGATACCAACACCGTATTTATCCGCGTTATGGCCGGCGGCCTTGTGGATTTCGACGATACCAGCTCCCAGGTTCTTGCGGCGCTCAGCTACCTCGGCGTAAGTCTCCCACTCATACTGGTCCTGCCATGACTGCGTGGCCGCGTTCCAAGGGCGGGTTCCGAGACAACGCTTGTTGGGACGCTTCTTGACAGAGGCTTCGAACAAGTCGTGGATTGATTGGATCTCGGGGTAGAACGTGGTCAGAAGGGCGCCATCCTTGATCTTGTGGTGGCGGTAAATGGGACTGCGACCAGGGCGCTCAGATCCGGGGAGGGCAACGCCGTGAAGAGCTCCGGGCGCAGGCGGAGTTGACAGGTCCTTGATGTACGCCTCCACGTTCTTGACAGCCATTGTGTCGGGAGTTGTGAGTTGAGTTGGCCGCGTGTTATTGAGACGAGTTCCTGCAACTCTCGTGACCTACACGAGAAATCGAGATGGACTGAGAAAAAGGCGACGTTGCGAGCCTAGAGAGGGGGAGAAAAGGAAATTACTGAAAGAAGGAATAAGGAAAGTGGAATAGAAAGAAGGGATCCAGATTCTGGAGTTGAGGCTGGGAGAAGGTGGAGGTTTAACGAATCATGGGCTGCTGAAAAAGGATGGCCGAGGGCCTCGGCAGCCCCAGATTTTGGTCTCTGGTAGCTCGCGCGGGAAAAAACCTAGCCAAGTACAGCAATACAGGGACTATTAGCGCTGCAACGCAGGTGCTAATAGCGGCCAGCCGCCAGCAGCAGCCCACTGAGGCGTTCCCACCAGCGGAGTTTTAGCGGGCTCGAGCTCCATGGACAGCGGATGGCAGGCTTTCTAAATTCTCATTCCGCAGTCCGTCGGCCTTCGCCACTGGAAGCTAAATGAGATCCATCGATGTGCAAGATGCGACATGCGAGCCAAGGCTTGTGTGTCTACTATTGCTATACGGAGTATATACGACAACTCAATATTGTGTGAGTGGCATGTAAACCAGCCTGCGCACCTACTAGTATGTGACGATATTGATTGGTAAGTACTGGTACATGCGCATTGATGACTTGACTTTTATTTCTCCAGGTGGTTCGTTCATGTATACCCGACTCTCCGGCTCCGTATTACCTCTAGTACTTTGACAATCGGCACATCACCTGGACAGTTAAAGATGCTTATTTTGAGTTGAGCATTGGCAACTTGCGATTAGCATCAACACTCGCCAATTTTTTTACCCTTTCAACAGTGAGAAATAAGTTGAACTGTCGTCTATTCCAGCCAAACGGCGCCGTACAAAGTCCGGGCCACAGCGTAGCACAATCAGGCCAAAAGTCCGGATCCCGTAGTGACGTCGGCTGTTTCGGGGAATAACAACCACTCAGTGGCGACGTTTGTGTTCCCACAGCAGGCGAAGCGGATCCTATTTGGTCTTTTCTGTGTTTCTGCATTTTCCCACCATCACGGCCTGTTATTTATTCCAGCTTGCACACGATTGGGAATCCCCAACTTACATTCACTGATCCGTCTCTCCTGTGTCCAGATTTCGTAATGCCTCGGAATCCGGGGCAACAGATCAACTGGTCTGGGGGAGCAACTTGGCGGCCAGGCAGCTTTTGGCCTACTGTCCTCCACTAAAGCACGGCGGTGGGCCTCGGTCCAGGGCATGTCCCCAGCTCTCTGGCCAATCATGGTGCTGCTATTCGGCATAGCGTCTTGTTTCGGCATGTGAAACCCCAGACCCTTTGGAGAGGCGCCGCGGACGGTGGTCTGTAAAAGGATGCTTTGTCCGTGCCCTCACAAGCCAATAGCCATGTATTGGAACCTCTACAACTAGTTGCGGACTAGAAACGTGTCCTTGGCACATTGCGCCTAGATAAAGCAATAGACAGTAGCGCTCTTCCCCGCGTTATCCCGCATTATGAAAGCCGAGGACAACGTTGATGCTGACGGGCTATCCCACCACATCTGCTGGATACCCAGGCCTAAGCAGCTCTTCAGTAATAATGTGAGGGGTAGTACTCTGTATATCGACCTTATCGGCTGTATTATGCATCCGTTGTGTGGAACACTGCTAGTAAAAAGTAGCACCTCCCGAGTGCATGTATTTTGCTTACCCTGTACTCTACACCAGCCTCAATCATTTGATCACCATCTCCCAAGACAACACGCTTAGCAGATTAGATATCATCGAGATCTCGGGGCGAAAGACTCAAGCTGTCGCGAGGATGGCATTTGATGCGTTTCATGCAACGTACAAGCCACCAAAGTTGAGCCCGTTTCGAGCTTCTTTGCCGAGGTGACCTGTGTGCCACGTTGTAAGGCTAGGACGAGACCAGTTATAAATAAGTTGTCAAAGCTGTTCCTGTATCACCATGAAACTATCGCATCATCGATTGCATTTTTTTCTCGTTTGAAACGAATCAGACTGAGGCTCTACTACCATCCACAGCCACAATTTCATACACACCTAGACATGTATAAAACTCCAGTCATCTCATGATATATGAGACCAGCATCCTACTTTGTTCAAGATGGACGATCCATTCGATGCAAGCGAGTAGACAATCTGTTATTCCATAGTCTCGTACACCTTTTTATTTCTGGACGCGTATCACTCATAGACTACTTCATAAAATCTGCTCAATTGATCTGCCCTTTTCCTCTCCCTTGGGCCTGTAATTCAAAATGTCTTAGACATTCCCGCTAGGACACGATTACGAGGCTTTATACTATTTAATGCTAAGAATAAGTTACCACGACAACTTCTTCCCCTTGGTATGGCCATGTTCCGTGGCTCGATAATTTTTCAGCTTCTTCGGTTAAAATATTTTCGCCATGCTCGTCAAGCCGCGAACGCTCATCCTCTGCGTTCGGGCCTTTCAAGGCATCCTGGCCGCTGCCAGCATCGCCTTAACAGCATACGGTACGTTTGCTTAGCATTGTCCGGAATAGAAGACAAATTTCTTTCTAACTCGTCATCCCTATAGTTGTTAATTGGCATCTCAGGGGATCTCATCTCTCCACGCCGCCCTCCATCAACTTTCTTCTCTTCTGTCCAATCTTTACACTGGCCTCCGTCCTCTACATCGAACTCGCGCCGCACTTCGCGCCCAAAGCTATACGTCCAATAATATCCCTGGGTATTGAGGCCACCAACTGCATATTCTACTTTTCAGGTTTTATCGCCGTGGCAATATGCCTTGGTGATCTTGCCTTTTGTACCGGCTCGGTCTGCATGTCTGGCCGCGGTGCCGCGGTTCTAGCAGCGGTGCAGTTCAGCCTGTGGATGTTCTCCGCCATCCTCGCGGCAAAGGAGATCTTCAAGGGCGGCGGAAGGCAGATTAAGCTGCCGGGCAGGGGACACGGCACCGGAGACGTGGAGCTCTAATAAGCGTTGTACTTTGTTTTTGTTTTCCCTTTTTTGGATCGTGCATCAGATATATAGCGTCGAGGCTACCGATTAGGTGGCAGCTGAACTGGGGTTACATGTAGGTAGATTGTCATGGCTTAGCGGGCACCATGGCGTTACGATTAGCATGGCTTATGATGACTAGAGGCAGGGTAATGGGCTGAATAAAGAGCATCCTTGGTAAGCAGGTGACATTGACTAGTTGAATAGATAGTTATTAATGGGTTAAAAGCCGGTTCCTTTGGCGATTCTGTTCCTCAATCATGCATCAGGGGCGTGTGTTATTTCTTAAGATATGGGCTGATATGGGTTGAAGACGTTGCTAGCTCACCAAGTATAAGCAGCCATTAAAAGTCTCCTGTGTCAGAGCATTCAAACAACTTGGAAGAGCAATGCAGGCAGACATGAGGCTGGAGTGAGAAGAAAAGCCAATAACAGCGTAGACAACTAGTTAGCATTACCTAACCATTCACGATAGTCATATGTAGATTGTCGGATTTAATACACGTATTCAGCGCTCCATAGTACCAGGCCCATCCACACCCACTTGAGCTCCTCTCGGCGCGCGTAGAGCCGTCAGCTCTCAAGATTTTCCCTATTTCGCTAGAAGAGGCAATCGGGACTATTTCCATGCAATTCCAGACAAGCCCGATTAATTGGCTGGCCGTCAAGTCGAGCCCTCGTGGTTCCTGCCTGGCTGACTTCAAGTGCGGTTCATCATCATCACTTGACGCAACCAAGTTTACGCAAGCAGCTTTACAGATATCCATTACTGCATTTTATTGCCACTGTTTCATGCCGTCCATAAGCCTCTGTTATGGCTGGAAGTTTACTTACATAAGGGCTTAATAAGAAACAGAAGCCTCTCAGCATTAACAAAGTCTCGAACAGTCCGACCATGGACAACCATTTGTCGGAGCAAACAAGTTAGCTTTCCTAGGAATATAAGAAAGAAATCTGATACGCTGGCTAAATTCGGGGAACTATAACCACACCAGCAGGGAACGGCCGCTGTGGATGTAAGGATGGATCCGTTGGGGGGAGATGAACTGGTGGTGAGCGAAAACCGGCCGACAAAAGAACGCTGATGAGGGGCATTTCCCCCGTGGGAACCAGGATCAACGAGTATTTTTTCTCTCTCTTGGCCGTTTACCCCTCTAGTAAAACACTCAAGAGAGGGCTTCTCCTTGCGCCGCTGGTGTGTTAAGAACACACGACGATTGCGTGCTTGCGGACGGCTTCAGACCCCACCCTCGGCGTGGAGGCTCTCAAAACGCTCAATTGCTGTTTTTGTCGTACCAACGGGCTCAATATCGCAAATGGAGTCCCTACAGCCACGATCTAGTCGCGGCTGGACCCCTACTAGTTTAAGTTATAGAAGCTTTAGTAAGAGAGGTCACCCAAGGGGTGCGCCGCCAAGGTGCTAGCATGGAGTGTAATACTTGATACCGGTGGCATGTAAATCGCTGTGGTATAAATACATCTGGGTGGCACGCTTCGAGTTTGAGCCGGTTCCTGTCCCCTCGGCTTGATATTCGCACACTTGTCTCTCTTCCTCCCATCTCGGTTTCTGTCGAGTGTTTTCATCATCTCTACTTTTTATTGAATCGCTTCAGCATCAAGCGTTGATTACAATGGCGGGCAACAGCAAGAACTTTGCGACTCTCCAGCTTCACGCGGGGTAAGTTTTGTGTTTCCTAAACTCAATTGCTGGGATGACGAGCGCGGGGCAGCATCGTCACAGCTCCGGCTTACTGGGCAATGCTGTGGCCAGAGCAGCTGCTGTGGAAGCTGCCTATTGCTTGCACCCTATCGAAAGATATACCCAGTAAAAGTCTCAAGGCAGAGCGAAGACAGCAAATGTGAATCGCGACCACTAACTAGCCCCCAGACACTCCCCCGACTCGGCCACTAACGCCCGAGCTGTCCCCATCTACGCCTCTACGGTAAGCTTCAGACTCACCCCGTTGCGCTGCGAATTGCGCTGCACAAAAAGAAGCAGCCATCAATCATCGTCATGCGAATTTCTCAAAAAGACATGACAAGCTAACAAATCATTGTGCGACAGAGCTTCGTTTTCGGTGACTCTGCCCGCGGCGCAAGACTCTTTGGCCTCAAGGAGGAGGGCAACATCTATAGCCGTATCGGCAACGTGAGTGCCTCGAGAATGCGCCTTCGTGGAATCTTACTCACACGTCCCGTAGCCCACCGTCGATGTCTTCGAGAAGCGGATAGCAGCCCTTGAAGGGGGCGTTGCTGCTCTGGCCACCTCCTCTGGCCAGGCAGCCCAGTTCATCGCCCTCACTGCCCTCGCCCAGGCCGGCGACAACATCGTCTCCACCACCAACCTCTACGGCGGCACCTACAACCAGCTCAAGGTCACATTCAAGCGCTACGGCATCACCACAAAGTTCGTCAAGGGCGACGACCCCAAGGAGATTGAGGCCGCCATCGACGACAACACAAAGGCCGTCTACCTCGAGAGCATCGGCAACCCCCGATACAACGTGCCTGACCTTGAGGCTATTGCCAAGGTGGCCCACGCCAAGGGCGTTCCCCTGGTGGTAAGTCGCTGTATACCATTTGCAAATCAACAAAAAAAAAACGTCCAATGACTGATGAGTGAAATGGCTATTATTAGGTCGACAACACGTTTGGTGCCGGTGGATACTTTGTCCGCCCCATTGAGCACGGCGCCGACATCGTCGTCCACTCAGCTACCAAGTGGATCGGCGGACACGGCACCACCATCGGCGGTGTCATTATCGACTCGGGCAAGTTTAACTGGGGTGACAACGGCAAGCGATTCCCCCAATTCGTCGAGCCCTCCGAGGGTTACCACGGCCTCAAGTTCTGGGAGACTTTCGGTGCCGTCTCCTTCATCGTCCGCGCCAGAGTCGAGCTCCTGCGTGACATTGGCGCCGCTCTCAACCCATTTGCTGCCCAGCAGCTGATTCTCGGTGTCGAGACCCTCAGCCTCCGCGCCGAGCGCCACGCTCAGAACGCTCTGGCTGTGGCCAAGTACCTGGAGAGCAACCCCAACGTCCTCTGGGTTTCTTACCCCGGCTTGGAGAGCCATCCCTACCACCAGAACGCCAAGAAGTACCTCCCCAGAGGTTTCGGTGGTGTCCTGAGCTTTGGTGTCAAGGGCGGTGCCGAGGGAGGCGCCAAGGTCGTTGACGGCTTCAAGCTGATTAGCAACCTGGCTAACGTTGGTGATTCCAAGACGCTGGCCATTCAGTGAGTAGCCCTAAATGAGATATCTAAACTGCTAGACATGTGCTAACATTCCGCAGCCCCTGGACCACCACTCACGAGCAGCTGAGCGAGGCAGAGAGAGTCGACTCTGGTGTCACCGAGGACCTTATCCGCGTCTCAGTCGGTACTGAGGACATCAGCGACATCATTGCCGACTTTGAGCAGTCCTTCCAGGCCGCTGGTCTGTAAAAACAGGACGGCAACGAAGAATGAATCAAAAAAGAAAAGAAAAAAGAAAGAAAAAACAATGAATTTGTGTCAAAAGCGATGCGAACAAGAAAGATATCCGGCGCGAAGCTATTTGTTGGAGGGGCTGTTGCGATGAGTAATGGCTGTCTATACAATTTGGGTTATAGAAACGAATGAGGCCCCCTGCTAGAGGATCGGGGCCAATTCCCATAGGTAGATATCACGAGTACCAAGCTTCGGCTAAAGCAGAACATGCCTTAGCTCATAAATGCTTAACCTCCTTTCAAAAAGCGGTCATCTGTTTTAATTGCCTCGTTCTGTATGCTACTGTTAATATTTTGTGGCACTCCCGTCGTCATCCTGCATTTTGCGTCTCGCATCTTGCTTGATCAGGTAGCTAAGCTGCCAAAATGACGCGGGCGCCACCTGAGCTGCAGTGCAGTGCTGCTAAAAACTGCTAAAAAACTGCTAAAAAGTCTCCAAAGCTGACATGTGTAAATTGCCTCAGCATTCGAAAAGCCTGAGGCCTCCGTTTAAGCAAACTAAAGGAGGCACTGTCAGGCCTATATTAGACTTTTTCTGAGCAACCAATTTTTTTTTTTTTTTTTTTTTTTTTT